>QUOP01000199.1:0-50053 GCA_003675405.1 Hericium coralloides | reverse complement strand
CTGCATACTTTCAAGTCATTGGCCTGCCTACTGTTCTTCTGGTGGTCTGGCTCCCATTCGATCCGCTTGTCGGTCCCTCTTCGCCATCAATGCTTCGCTCGCTCGGTGTGCTCTCGTCATTGGCGAGGAAACCGACGGCAAGCGATCCCTCATCGACACTTCCTTTCCCTCTCCTCAAGTTCTCCTGTTCTACACCGTGTTCGGCAGGACGTTCCGCGACCCCACCCTTGCCATGCTCCCTGTCGTGATCGACGGATACTCGGCGCTAATTTCCGCGTTTGCTGTGTGGCCCATCTTCGATGGATGCTCACCAACTCCCTCCCCTCGTCGCTTGCTATGTTCCTTGCCATTCTCGGCCACCGGAAGATCAGCCGTTTCATTCTGGCTGCTCCGTGGCGAGACGACCAGCGATATTTCCTTCACGAACTTCCTATGCTCCTTTCTCCAACACGACTTCTGACACTGAGTCTCATCGCTCCCTGGGAAAGTTACTTCGCTTTGTTAGTGCCTGTACATTTCGCACTACTTCGCACTGTCTTAGCCTTTTGCTTTGCTTGGACGTGTACCTCGCCCCCTGAATCCATTCTTGATCTTAATCTGATTGACGATCACCGCTAGAAGAAAACCCTCTCAATTCACTCATAACAATCAGTCCTCCACACGCATTCAATGAACGGTAGGGATCATGTGCAATACTCCCAGACGGCGTCGAAGCTTCGAGCGCCGGGTAAGTTGGTCGCCCGTCATCGATTTATCGATCCGGCTTGAGCCGGCTTTCGAAACTTCATGTCTTTCCAGATTGCCACGTCGTCAGCAGGTCCACCTCACAAAATCCCGGAAGCCCACTACTAATCATCACCGCAACGCGGAGCGCCGTAGCGAGGGAGCACGCAGACATTTCACAGACCTAGATAAGGTGATATTGTTTGAGTTTGAGATCCCCACTGGTCACGAACACTGACGTACGGGACATATAGAATATTATTCGACTCGGAAATGAGGCGGAAATATCGTACCTAGCAAGGAAGGCTGAAAAGGGCTTCGAGACACTCCGAAGCATGCATATCGGATTGCAATTTCACTTGGTGATCTTCTTGGCCATGCACGACGCACTACAAGCCAGAGGACCTTCCCAAGCGTACGTCGGGAGCTGTCTACGTGTCTTCCACTCGTGATTGCGCTTTCGGACCTCGCCTTCTTCCACCTCGACCAGCAAGGGGACCTGATAAGGTTAGTTGCATTAGTGACTACGGGATCGTTTACCTGTGATCTGACTACAGACGTAGGTACCTTGGTCATGGCAGATCGCGCCAATCGAACATAGGAAATGTGGCACGGAATTAGGACGGAAACAATTGATGAGAATGGAGCGTAAGACAGAACATTCTCAGTTCTTGCCTCTTCACTTACGTAGATTATGCATTAGACGGATGCTCACCAATATCGATGAGGAAGTACGCTTTAAAGAAGACACTGTACGTACAGAGCGTTCGGAGGTCAACCGGCATATCTGATGATATCTTGCAGACGGAAATCGCACGGAACAGCATGCGAGTGCAAAGAAGGTGCAGGATACGGTGCAGGCACGCCCAGAAACTCAATCAATCACTGCTTCTCTGCAGAGCTTTGCTTCCACAATAGAAAATACAGGTATGGGATGCTGACCTCTTTCACATCCAGGTTCGGCAGTCGAAAAGCCCCTGCTGTCAAAGACCGGGGACCATGTCTTGTCCCCGATCTAAACTTTTTGAAGCCTTGGAATGATCGTGGTATGCAAATCGCTCAGAGGGTACAAATATAAGTCACTCGTGTCTTCCCATCCAGAGATCAAGTTCGCTCTCGTTTTTCCTTAAAGTGAGAGGTCCACCCTCTCCACCCTCTATAGCTCATATACGATCTGCCTTTATCGCAGGTACCAGCTTTCTACTGTCCACCCCAGAATTATGTCAAGTACGTACGTCTTCTGCCTTCGCGATATTGGCTATCCTCACTGTCATTCCAAAGCCACCAAGAAGGCAGGAGGTAAAGCTATAGATTTACGTGATCTCCCCCAAATTCCAACATCCGTTTTCCAGCCCTCAAATTCGACGAGCTGCTGAAGGACCCCTCGTTGGACGCCAACACCGTCCAGCACATCAAAAAGGTCCAACAGATCGCCGCTGATCCGCCAACCGGAACCCTCGTCGTCAGCGGGTCGAACGGTATGCTCAACTTCGCGATTGACGGAGTCTACGGACAGGCCGAAGCCGATGTGAAGCAGGGCGCCGGCTCCTTCAGCGGCAACACCCTCAAGGCACACACCGAGGGCGGTACATACCGTCTATTCGTGATTGGCAACACCGCCACTTTGCAACTCTATGATAGCACGCTGCAGCTCGTTGATTTATACAATGGGACGGGGACTCAACAGGGCCTGGATACGAGCACTACGAAGCCCTGGACGGGAGACTGGTTCTAGATGGCTTGAACTGAACGGTGGGTTACCATCATCCGCACGTGTCTGCGCTCTTCGCTTACTATGTCCCTGTCTCTGTCAGATAACGTGGGACTGGATATGTGGCCTGTTATCTGAGAAATGAAATTATCGAGTGTCATTAGGCCGACTGTTCAATTGTATCATGTACGAAACTTATACTGTTTGCATTATACTAGTCGAGCGCGCAGCGCCCGACGGCCTTTCGTCCAAATCCAACATCTTCCAAGAACACTGTACCACTGGAACTCAATCACACTCGTAGTCTTCCGCCGCCGTCCGCCGAAGGTATTCAGTACGGTATATGCAGCAAACGCCGCTACCTAGCCACCATGCAATGAGTGGCGAAGAATAGATGTCATCTAATATATGCTGCCAGCTGTATTCAGGGAGAAGTCATTGATAGCTTGAGAAGAGGGCTTGCGGAGTTCATCCACGCCCATCGCCATCGCCCAGTTGTGACAGCCTCACAAAGGCCTCCAACAAGGCGGGCACGACGAATGGCTCCTTGCGTTCCCTATCAACATCCTTGAGTATCCGAAGCTCGCGCTCAACAGCCTGCCGGGAAGATATCTCGGACTGCAACGTCGACCGCATGCCTTGAATATACGTCTCCAAAGAAGAGACTGTATCTATTTTGCGAAGCACAATGAGATATGATCATGTCTAACAGAACAGGAAAATACGCACCAATGATGTTGCCTTCGTCATGCTCTGTAGTCACCGGGGCGGGGCTCATCGCACCCTCCGTCCGCATGCGGACCAACCTGCCAGCTATCTCCGTGCTCTTCCTTTTCATCCCCACCACCTCTTTCCCTCGCGCATCCGCATCGCGCCTGGCCAGGTCCAGTTCCTGTCTTGTCTTCGCCAACTCTTCAATCAGCTGCCTCTTATAAGCCTTCCGAAGCTCCGTCATTTTCACCTCAGCCCGCTTAGATACGTCGGCCAGCTCCTGCTTCATCGTTGTCACGGCTCCCTCGGCACTCTGTATTGCTTCCTCGAGGTCATCCCTGTGAGCCTGAAGCGCATGAACTTCCTCTGCACACTGTGCCTGCACTGTGGCTAATTGGTCGGTGTGCTCTTCCTTCGTGGTCTTCAATTGTTGGATATGCTTCGTCTGCTCTGCCTTTAACAGTTCTGCATGGTTTTTCTTGACGATATCCAGCTCTTTATTATGTTTCGCCCTCTCAGCCTCCAGGATCTTCCGTATACCAGCTTGCATCCTTTTCCTTTTTGCAAGCGCCTCCGCCTCGGACGTTCCCGATGTGCTTTCCGCAGCCTGAGGCGTCGCCCCAACCGCCCCAGGCGCGCGAGCAGGTGGAAAAGGGACAGGCACGCCTTCATTCGGGATCGGCGACGCCTTTTCGTCCTGACTAGGCCCAGATAGCGCGGGCATACCGGCAGTGGCAGGAGAAAGCGCCGGCTGTTGAAGAGCTGGCGCGGGCGTTTTTGCCGCCACCGAGACTAACGGAGCGGCGGGTTTTGCAGACGGCCCAGCGGCGGGAAGAGCCGAAGGAAGGTGGAGCAACTGGTTCCCCCGCGTCGATGCCGTCGTTGCCATGCTTGATGCCGCTGGTTCTGTCTGCTTCCCAGCGGTGGGTGGCTCGGCGGAATGTCTCGCTGGCTCGGGACGTTTACTAATTGGCTGTGCCAAGGTGGACGCTGCAGAGCCGCTAGTCGACATGGCCATGTGTGCGTCGGTCTGTCGGGCTGCCGGGAACGCAAATTTTTTGGATGCAGTACGGCCGCTCGATTTTGAGCTAGATAGTTCGCCTGGGGTCCGGGCTTTGATAGCGAGCAGTGGAGCTCCCGTTGGGAATTTTTGGCTATTCGTCGCCTTAGAGAATACTCCAGCCGTTGTGAAGGTCGGGGAGGTTTGGGCGCGAATTCTTCTGGCGGCAGAAATCCAAGGGTTTGTGATGGATGGAGAGTCAGAACCACTACTGCCGGCCATCTTGTTCTGATTCCTGATGGCCGTTTCCGTGGGAGTGAGAGGCAGGGAAGGAGGGGCAGTAGGCAGCGACGAAGTACCGGCAGAGTTGTAGTGTACCGTCAAAGGTACAGGTACAGGTAAAGCGGAGTAGCTGATTAGCGAAGACGAAGTGGACTGGGACATGGCGGGAGGATAGAATGAAGGCGATGCATAAGTTGGAGTAGAATTCCCTGCGCGAACAGGGTTAAGACGTTTGAGGGCGAAGAGTAGTCTGTCGTCGTATAAATCATGGTTCGAGCTATGCGTTGGGATTTGATAGCTAGATTATCAAAAATGGTCGTGGCAGTCAATAAGAAGTCTGAATAATAATATCTAGAAACATCAGACATACACCGCAAGATAAGAACTACAAAACGGTTGAAATAGGTCAACTTCGGAGCTTCCGAGGAAATGCGCCCAGTAAATTATTGCAACGCACATTGGGTTGTCAAAGAATGCCTTTGAGCCTCCGCAACGTCTCTTCAGGTCGACTATAGTGACGTGCACTTTCTGTGGGAATAAAATAAGGAGTCAATTACAAATGAACGAAGCAAATCCTCCAATCCGGCGTAGAAAACACAAAGAAGTTGAAACAAGACTCACGCTTCCCTCTTGCGTGTCATACTGTACATATAAAGTCCCAGGAGTATCTTCAGATACCCACACGTTGTTCTTTCTCGGCTGTATACTTCCCAAAAGGCTATCCAGTGCACTGAGCGCGTGAAGAAGATCATAATGGACTGCCTCGGGCGGACGTTCGCCTGGCAGTGCCTGGTCGATCAAGGTTCTTGTCATCCCCGTGAATGTTACACGGATAATGAAAGTTATGTCCACTGGGTGGTTTCCTCGGGCCATGGTGGTAGATGAGAAGACAAGCGAATTCTCGAGGTCACGGCGGCGAACTCGAGGAAAAGGTCACTAATAACGGACCGGGCGGACCGACGGCGTCCGTAATACAGATATCGTCATACCATGCTTTCTTTCTACCATAACATCCGAACGCCTCTGTAGTCCTAACGGTGACAATAGCCGACTCGAAAGAGCTGGCTATATATAATCTTGGACACCTGAGTTATCCGCTATATTTGGAGGGCGGTAAGCCTTATATCATGGATCCCAAGACTGTTTCTTACCAGTGGTGTTCGCACGATCGTAGGACATCGATATCGACGCATTGACCATCGGAATGAAAACCGTTGCGGCCGGGGTCCAGATCGTACAACACGAATGACGAAGATGCTTGTGAAGATGGCACGTTCAACGGGGAAAGGTTGAGGCAGCGATAGATTGACCAAGTGATGCACGTCCTGCCTATGATGCTCCAGGTACGTATGGCGTGCCAATTCGAAGGCTGGAAATTTTGGCTTGCATACTTTAACGTTCCAGGATCACGCCGAAGGCAAGAAGATACAGAAACTGGTCTGGAAAATATGAGGAACAAAATAAACTGAAAGAACAACGAAAGAAGTCGGGGCTTCCTTCGGATCAAGGCCACGTGGGCGTCGGACATCCGAGCTGTCGCGCCACCGAGCATCAGCAAAAGTGCAGAATCTCGGTATGGTCATATCTGAGCTTGTAAGGTCCATAAGGTCCATAAGGCTCACCTTGGATAAGGGACTTTGACAAGGCCCTACAAAGCATGGGTTTTTCTGACAAGAATTCACCAAAATTACGAACTCGACAAGATCTTGTCGGCCTTATCAGCCCCGGTAAGGAAAGGCCGCCTTACCAGACCTTATCATCACAGACGGTCATTGTGTTATACAGTCGGCACATTGCTTCAAAATGTATATATTTAAGTCTTTAGATACAGTACAGAAAGATGTGTGCTATAGCTGTGAAACCGAGATGCCTATCATGCAGATACACTGCTGACAATATTGAATATACCTCGTCGCGCAAATTGCAGAGCGCGCACGTTAAAAGCGTACGCTCTACCGTATAGTAGCGCACTAAGGTGCGCATTCTCGAGAACTGCAGCATAATTAGCACGCCAATGATCCCAAGGATGCCGTGCAGAATTCGCGCCGTGCATGAGACGTGGTATACGGGGATATTGAGAGGCCTACGGGTGAGGGCGTACCGTTGGGGACGCTGCCACCAGCACTGCGCTGGTGCGTACCGTATAGCGTCGAGTACATACACGTGCGGTGTGGGACTTGCGGACTTGAGAACTGTGTAACAGACGTACCTGGCAGCGCAGGGCGACGGATGGCGGAGAAGGTCCTTATACGCCTCGACCCATGGAGTCGTGAGTCGGGATGGGCTGAAGCCTATCGTGTGTCCAGGCGACGGCAGCGTCATGGGCACCGGTGACCTGGACACACAGTGGATCCATTCCATGCCCAGATGTTAGCACTTAGTCTGTGATTGCCATATGATGCGCAAATAGACGCATATATGCGCCTATATGCGCCAAGAATGATAACACACCTGATATTTGCGCTCATGCACCGCGCTCGAATGAAAACGCGATAGCGGTGGCGAGTTTCTACTGTATTCTACCCGAGAGAAGCAAACATGAAGATGCGATAGAGACTCAAGGAGTGGAGGGGCGAGGAGAGGAGAGGGATGACATGGTGGTGGAAGGAAAGAGACATTTGCGTTGAGCAGGGCCGTCGCGCCCGAAAGATGGGGCACAATCACGTGATTCTCGAAGCATAATCTGCCGTCAAGTCGAAGTCGATTTTCTTCAACCTTACCCAGCGCGCCTTGAGCTTGAGCCCTTGAGCTGTCGCGGAGCTGTGTCACGCTCAAAGATATTGTTCGATAAAGCTTCAGCAGCACGCCGAGCGGCGGCTGGACGTCGGAAGCATGTTGTTAGCCACTCGCGCCGCGTTCAAACTTCACGTCCTCGGCACACGCGTTTACGCCCACGGAGCAAGTGATATGCGGAGTTATATCAATGCACGGCACCTCGCCATCACAGAGGGAGGCAGAGGCGTTATCGATGATACGCTGCAGCATGCACAGTACGAGCAGTGGGTGGGAGTTGTGCAGCGGGACAGGTGTCACCAGGGTACCGGTCGAGCATCTTACAAGGTCCCACAAGATCATATATGCTTTTGGCAGGCAAGAGCATGGACATGATCTTGAAATATGACGTAGATACTCGTCTTGACAAGGACATACAAGGATGACGGCGAGCTGCCTGGACGAAGGTCAGAACGAAATGAAAAGCCGTGACGTCAGACATGTCAAGATAATGCCCGGGCCGGACAGCCGATTTCGGCCAGGCTGGTAAGGCTGAATCTGGTTTCTGCACTTTTGCTGATGGACATGTCGCTCCGTCGGTTGAACTTGCCATGTCGCTGCTCGACCGCTGCTACCAGGCTCGACTGGGCCATCATGATTTTGACAAGCTACATGGTGTGTCATTGACCGCGCTAGACCCGAGAACGTCAGAAATCACCGCGATGTAATTATTCCTCACTTTCTAAAAACCGCTCCAGATTCTGCCAGCCGCATGGTTAGCCAAAGATGTCAAGCTGCGCGCCAGCCTCCGGTCCAGTTCGTGAGTGACTAATTATAAAGTACTTATCTGTCCTTCTTCTGTTTTTCTCCCCAGCCGTCGAACATCCGTACTTCAAGTCGCAAGTTTTTAATATTGTTACTCGATCGCTATCTCGTTCTTCAATATGTTCCTGCAGCATCGTTTCTTTGCTTCTCTTAATAAAGCTGGCAGCGTCGCTCGTGCACTCCGCGGACGAGCCACTGTCATCGCCGACGTGAGTGCTCTCTCATTCGACGATTTCTTCACTTCATCTTCGCCTCAGCACGCAGCTCCTCCTGCCCAGCGGCAAGAGCTCTCGAAGGTCGTCATGGAGGTGAGATGCCTCATACTCGGGACTAGTGAACAGTGGCTGACCTTCGTTCATCGCAAGGTGGTGCCTCTCAGCGACCATCAAGAAGAGGAACGCAAGCATCTCCAGGCGCTTGAGGATGCTACGCACGAGCCTGATCTCCTCGATGTCCACCGCCGCATCAAGATTCCCCTGCGCGCCACCGAAATCGAGCATGTGGTAAATTTTACATTCGCTATCAACAGAATTATTCGTTTGTTAATTCAAATTTCAATCTTAGCACTTTGACGATCCTATGGATTTTGTCCGATTCTCCAAAGCTCTTCCCCATGCTCCACCTTTCCAGTATGGTCAGCCTTCGTCAGCCGCCGCTGAGGACTCTTCGTCTCCTGCTCTCGCTTTGTTCGTTCCTCCCAAGCCTCAGGCAGCCGCCGTCGCGGAACCTCTTGCGCTCCCCTCCCCTCCCAAAGTCGATCTACAAGACTTCAGCACCATCAAGAAGCTCGGCAATGGCACAAGCCGAAATGTCTACATTGTCAAGCACCAGGCGACTCAGAGGCTCTTCGCTCTCAAGAAGATGCAGAAACAATTCCTCGACCCGGACGCCACTGGCCTGATGGTCCAAGAGCAGCGCATGCTCCGCAAGGTGCGCGGCCATCCCAATGTCGCCGGACTCGAGGCCAGCTTCCATGACCAAGATAATTTCTTCCTCGTCATGGTGAGTCTTGCATGAGACTTCTTGAGTCGGTCAGAGTGCTGACGAATTTTCTTCAGCCTTTCATGGTCGGCGGTGACATGCGGACAGAGTTGCAAAGATGCAGAAAGTTCCAGACGGAACGCGTGACCTTCTACGCGGCGCAGATCGTAAGATTCTTAGAATCCCACTACATCCGTCTTCTACATACTGATAGCTATTTTCCGGCCCAGGTACTTGCACTAGAATTCATCCACAGCAAGGGCATCGTCCACTGCGACATCAAGCCGGAGAACCTGCTCTTTGATGCCATGGGCCATATCCGCGTGTGCGGCTTCGGCAGATCCAAACAAGTCGAGAAGACCATCCCGAGTGGCACGCAGCGCAAGCCGCATCCGTTCTGGGCTGCACTGTCCCGCGCGCGTCGTCCCAGCGCATCTCCTGAACCGGCCGCGAAGCCATGCCTTGCGCCCTGGCGCCACGGCACTCCGGTCTACAGCGCGCCTGAGGTGTTCGAGGGTAAGCCGTACGGCTGCGAAGTCGACTTCTGGGCGCTGGGCGTCGTCGTGTACGAGATGGCGACGGGCCGCACGCTCTTCAAGGACTCTACAGACCTCGAAGAGGTCTATCGGAGCGTCGCACGCGACGAGGTGACTTTCCAAGCACGGGACCATGCCGAGCTCTGGGTGCAGGTGTTCATCATCCAGCTGCTGTGGAAGAACCCTGCAGATCGCCTGGCCCCGAGCACGATGAAGGATCACCAGTTCTTCCAGAAGATGTGAGTTTGCCTGTTCTCGTCTGTTCTTTGAGCTTATGCCTTGGTAGCGACTGGGAGAGACTCGCCCGGGGGAAGATCACGCCTCCTTGGGCTCCCAATAAGGCTGCTGTTCTGTCTGCGCTGGACAGCGCCGAGCGGGACGATGGCTGCTTCAAGATTGCCTCTGCGGAACCGGTCATACCTGATCCCTTCCCGCGCTATGCCTTCCAGTCCGAACTCTTCGCCAACAGCTCGCCTGTCAAGCCCTCTTCTGCAAAGTCCTCTGGTACTGAAGCTGCTTCTGTCTCTTCTGCTGTCAGCTCTGCAAATGCTCCTCGTGATCGTCTACCGGAGCCCGCTCTGTCGCAGTTTCCACGCTACCTCTTTGAATTCCGTAAGTTCTCCGCCGCCTTTGCTGCAATGTCGCCGAGCCTCTCCTCTGGTTCTCTCCGCCGGCCTTCGAGCGATGCCCCTTCGTCCTCTTCTACCTCTGGCTCTAGATCCAGCTCTCTGTTTTGTTTCGACCTTCCCAAGATCGCACAGGTTTCTCTCTTGCCGTCGCCTAGCCCCTCGTCAGCCGCTCGCAAGCCGTTCGCCAACTTGCATCGCTGGGCAAGGAAAGTCCGCATCTAGGAAACATGCACTTCCGCCTCTTTCTATCCGCATCTCAAAGTATCTCAAAGTATCTTTCCTCAATCTCAAGAAAATCGTCAAAGCCACAAAAAAATCGCAAAAGACGAAATCCAGTTCTTGCTCGCATCTATTCCTGCAGAGACCACCGCTCTGCAGCTGCCGTGCCCCTTGGCATTGCACCTGTTCGCTTTTGCACATCTATCTGCTTATCTGTTCTCGTCTCTTGCACACATCCGTCTGGTCGGCCCCCATCTGGCCTCGTACGCGTTCTCACTGAGTTCGCTCTTGCACTTGCTTCGTATTGCACGTTTGTTTGCCTTATCTGTGATCAATTCCTGCTCGCTCGCTGGCCTTGGTTCCGTGGGCTGGCTTTCTGGGCTTCTATATCTATAACCTCCCTCCTCCCTCCTCCCTCCGCCTAATTTTCTTCCTTCCCTCTTTGCACACTATCTCTTCCCGCTCTTCTCGCCACCAACCCATCCATTTCCCTCTATCTCTCTCCCTTCTTCACATATTCCCACTTTCCGATTCTCCATCTACACCAGCCCGTATCACCCCGGTAAGTCCCGCGCCATATCCTTCGCCCAATACGCTTCCTCATCTATTCCCGCCCTCGCTCAGCTTCCACCCTCGGTTTAGTCCTGAATATCCAGGGCTTGCCTCATCCGTCTTCTTTCTTCGCCGACCTTTTTGATCTCATCCTCCCTCCCACATAATCCCACGTTCTTCCCCCCACATCTTTCCTTTGCTCGGTGTACCATCGTCGTTGGCGAGACAACCAGCGATGCGCGCTCCCCTTCCTTTCTCCCCTCCCTCCCTCGCCTCTTTCCTCTCTCCGTGGGCTCGCGGTGTTCTCGCCATGTCTAGCGGGACAGCCACGATACTCCCTCGCTGGCTTCGTGTCGTGATCGACGGGATGACCGGCGCTCTCTTCCTTTGTTCGGACGTCTTCTTGCTACGTGCCTCGCCGTGTTCGGTGGGACGATGGGCAGCTTCTGTGCTATGCACTCGTTGCGTCTCCTGTTTTCGGCGGGATACGCGACGGTGCCTCGACATGGCTTTCTTTGACCTTGTCATGCATCATGGCGGGCAATATTGTCGAATGTAATTTTTGTGATGACAATCTACGTCCGCTAAACACGCATTTGGACAGGGTATCCTGGCTCGTTTGTAAGCCGCATTTTTGAAGTAGTGCGCTCAACTGCAAGAAGCAGGTCCGTCATAAGTCAATCGTAGCCCAGATCTCCAGTGACCTCTGATCTGCTTGCGATACACTACTCTTCGCACTCGTCGCGAATACATATAAAGATATTGTACAATGTCAATACACATCACCCGTATTTACTTTTCCCAAGCACCTCGTGCAGCGGCCTGGGAGGCCACCGAGGGCGCCCCGTCTCCTGCGATATTGGCGATCCGGAATTCGGGGTATGGTCGACTTGCATGGATGCCGTGCCTGTGCTTGGGTTTCCAATCATGCTCTGCATGATCACGTCGACATCGTTCGAGGATGGGGTGGGGTCGAGCGCGACCTGGGAGCCGCGCAGCATGAGGTTCTCGAGGATCGCGTCGTCCTCGAGCTGCTGCACGTGCCAACGCAGAGACCGCATGACCTGCTCGAAGAGTGCTATACGCGGCACTGAGGTCAGAACAGATCCTCAATGCGACGCGTGTGGGCGTACCTTTCTCTTCAGCGGCGCTCTTCGGCTTGGGCATCAGCAGCGGCTTGCTCTCCGCGCGTATCTCCTGCTCGCGCTGCTCGTGGATGCGCAGGTCCGCCTCGACCTTCTGCGCGAACTCCTCCGGCGTCAGCTCGAGATCGGCCTGGCTCGTCTCGTCGGGGCCGTACTCGGTGTTGATCGAGCCGCTCGGGGACGCCGAGCGCAAGACGGGCGTGGAGTACGGCAGGTCGCCGGGATGGACATGGTGTGTTTGTGAGACGCCTTGTGGCATGGCCTGGGTCGGTAGACATTCAGCATTCACATGATATAGTCCAATTCATCCATGATTCGCACCGTAGTGACAAAGGCTTCAGCTCATGGGCGTTGACCTGAGATGACTTGAAGTTCGAAGTCAAGTCACTGGCTGCGATGAACCCGGGCCAGGGCTGCTTCGGCAAAGGGCGATCATATTGAAACTCAGCGAGCGCTAGCGACACCTTGCCGTCGAGGCTGGCGCCGTCGTACCATCGTCACCACAACTTCTAGTCAACGTGCTCTTTCTTGCAAAGATGAGCCGCAAACACTACTCAGAAGATAGAGAATTCAAGTCTCACGATCGGGGGCGCTCCCGCCATCGTGATCACGAAACTGTAGGGAGGGAGGTAGAGCGAGAGGCTGGTGAGCGTCATCGCCCCGCGTCTAAACAAGCAATCGTCTAATTTCTGGATTTCTCCTGCTCCCGCTCACTACACAATTAAAAACACACGACGACCGAACACTGACATCATGGTGACGATGGGGGCGGAATGTCTCTTACGGCGAACTACGACCGGCTCGATGCGACATGGAATTTCCTGCACTTGATGCCATTCTTGCGCGAAGATTCCAGGGACAATCGTCGTCACTCGACTTATGAGAAAGACCGGGAGCATCGCAGCTACAGAGATGACTCTCGCGACACCCACCGCCGTGAAAGATATCACTCTACTGCTGCACATGGCTCACGCGCCTCTCGACATCGCCGTGATGAATCTTCTGGAACCTCGCAGCGGTACAATGATGACCATAAAAGTTATCACCGCCGACATGTGAGTCGTTTCTGCGTCTGATGCTCTGTGCTTCATCAATTCCCGGGCACAGGAGCCACACACTTACGACAGGGAAGCCAGGAAGAGGCACAGATCTCGCAGCCCGGTAATTTGTCTTTCCCTGCTGTCAGGCGCCGTCTGATTTCAAGAATTCTCTTTACAGCACCATGCGGGTGGGAGCTCTCGAAGATCGAGGTCTCCATCACCCCGGTATCCATCCGGGTCTCTAGACACTCGCAAGGGGTACCGTTCCTCGAGACGACGCTCTGTGTCCTCGTCGAGCTCGTCTCGTTCGCGTTCGAGATCTCCACGCAGCAAACGCCGTCGTCACGATTCTCGCTCGAGATCGCGCAGCTCAAGCCGTGGCCGCGACGATCGGAAGAGCAAAAGCAAGAAGCGTGACAAGAGCAAGCACAAGAAGCACAAAGATAAGCATCGGAAGGCAGAGAAGGACGAACGCAGGAGCGCCATCACAGGGAAAAAGGTGAAGATTTCCTGATGAGGCGCTCTACTGCACATATTGACATAAGCGCAGATCAAACTGAAGGTCGAGATGGATGCGGCGGATCAGGAGAGGGAGGCGAATCGACAAGATCTCCTCAAATTTCTGAATGCAGCGTATGAATGAGTCTATGCTATAATCCCTATGACATTACGAGAAGAAACCGTTAGATCATATACTTAATACTACAGCTCGAAAGAAAAGCAAGAAGACAGAAAACATTAGGTCATGTATGACGGCATAAAGCAAGAACAGGGCGACGAGAAAAGATAAAGAGAATCAGACCAAGTCAATTACATCGAGTGAGTCCTCCTCAAGGTCGCTGAGCTCGTCACGGATGTCGTCTGCCTCGCTCTGCAAGCTGGCCGCTTCGCCCTCGAGGCCGAGAGCCGTTGCTTCCATCCCTAGCGCATCCTGCCGCAGGCCTTGCGCCTGGGCCTCCATGTGCTCTGCCTTGTTCTCCAAGTGTTCCGCCCGCGCCTCCATGGTCGCCACTCGCGAGAACCAGCCGCCTTGCTTCTTCGGCTTGGGCTTTCCCTTTGCCGCGGTGGCGTTGCCTTTGTGCGCAGTCGTGCTGCCCGTCGTCTTGGAGCTAGGGGCGACCTTGGCCGTGGTTGACTTACGCGCGGCGACCATGCGCTCATGCTCGCGCCGCATCATCGTCGTCTTCCATCCGCCATAGACGAGCGAGAGCCCGCCGCAGATGACGCAGAGCGAGCCGGACGCGGCGAGCGCGCATATCGACCCGGTGGTGAAGTGGCCGTTCTGTGCGCCGAAGACGCTCGAAATCGTCGTGATCGCGCCCGCGAGGCCGTTCGAAAACCCGGGGCTGCGTGGATCATTGTTTCAGCGGCCATGATACGCTAGAGGTGCAGGACGCGTACACGAAGATGCGATTGGTGAGCCAGAGGTAGTTCGTGCGCCGTTTCCACCAGTAATACATCATACCCGCGACACCGATGGCCGTGCACCCGAACGAGATGACGAACCTGGCAGATGGTTATGGTCAGCAGCCACACACCCCATTCAAGCCTGCACGACTCACAGCACCAGATTCGACGCGTCGCCAAAGTGCCCTCCCAACTGGCTCTGCAGTTGATCACTCGCTTCGCCAGAGGCCGAACTCAGATCGGCGCCAAAGGCGGAGCTGTTGTCGTCGAACGTGCCCGACGCCAGGCCGAAGCCCGCGAGCGCGATCCAGGTGAAGAAGTGGATGATGTACGCGTGCCAGCGCGGGATGAGGCGCTGTGCTCTCATCATGTCCGCGTACTGGCTGCGCAGCGTGCTGCGCAGTTGGCTGCCCACGGTGCCCTGCATGGGGTGCGGGCCTGGACGAGCGGCGGCGGCGGATCCTTTCTCGTGCACCGGGGCTTTCTCCGACGCGTGCGCTGGTTTCTTCTCCGATGCGCCGTGCGCGGGGGTCTGCTTGGCTGGGGCTGGTGCGTGCGCGGCCACGGCTTTCGCGGGTGCATTCGCGGACGCAGTTTTTGCTGGTGCATGCGCCGAGGCCGTCTTGCCTGCTGCGTGCTCCGGGGCGGTCTTGCCTGGGGCATGCGCGGCCTGTTTGGCGGGGGCATGCGCACCGGCTGCGGTAGCGTGCGGCGCGCCCGCTTTATGGGGCCCCGCGTTGGTTGGGTCCAGGATGGCAGCGCCCACCTGCAGCGCAGATACCGCGTCCGTGGGTAGCGCCGCTTGGACGGACTGTTTGGCGTCGGTGATGAGCCCGTCTTTCAGCCCCTCGATGGACGGAATCTGCAGCTTTCCCTCATTAGCTGCGTCCAGTATACCAGCGCCCGTCTGGAGCGCGGATGCCGCTCCTGGGGGCAGCGCCGCCTGCGCAGACCGCTTGGCGTCAGCGACGAGCCCATCCTTCAACCCTTCGATGGACGGAATCTGCAGCTTTCCGTCATTAGCTGCGTCCAGTATACCAGCGCCCGTCTGGAGCGCGGATGCCGCGCCTGGGGGCAGCGCCGCCTGCGCAGAGCGCTCGGCGTCGGCGACGAGGCCATCTTTCAGCCCCTCGATGTTCGGAACCTGCAGCTTCCCCGTGCCATCTGGGTCCAGGAGGGCAGAACCAGTCTGGAGTGCGGACGCCGCGCCCGGGGGCAGCGCCGCCTCTGCGGACCGTGTGGCATCGGCGACGAGGTCATCCTGCAGGTCGTGGATGGACGGCGCATGGATGGACTGGGGTGGCGAGGGCGTGGGCGAGTTGTCCGTGGAATCCATCGCGGCGAGGAGGGGCTGGGCGCGGGCGTGCCCTCCTGCCGCTGCGCTCGTACTTATGCCTCGTACGGCGTCAGCGCGCTGGGTGTCTTCGATCGCGCAGGAACTTCCATTCGGTACCAGTTGTCCTATCCGACGTCGCTCGCGGATTCCATCTCTGTTCCGGGGCGGTGTTTGATATGGGGGATTGCCGCATTGCTGCCCATGTCCTATCCGGGCGTGCGGATTTGGGTCATCAATGCTGTTTTGAGAACATAAACGCGCTTTCCAGGCGATGTCGTGGTGTCGTCGTGCCTCCTGGATTGATGACGGCGCACATATTGCTGCCGCAAATCACTTCTTTTCCTGTGTAACAGTGTTTGATACAGAGAACCCTGGTGGGTGCGGTGTTCAGATGATTATCGATGGAAATGTAGGAGAAAGCCGCACAGATTAAGCTCAGAGCTCTACCGCCGCTGATGTATTCTGGTTGACCCCATCATGGATAGATTACACCGTGGGACGCATGTATCCATTCAATGCACGAGGGGGTCACGCTGCTGTGATCGAGCGAATCTCTATAATACATGTACAACTCAATGGGATACGGAAGTTGCGCGGAATGCCAGGCGGCGAGCGTATCAGGCAGCGACACTGACCGCGGAACGCTGAGAGCCTAGAAGCACTCGTAGCGGGGAAGTCTGTTAGATAAGAATATGGCCAAAAGGCTGGCCATCCGCGGGCTGCCGGCACCATTTAGGCTTCGCAGAGATGCTCAGACTTGAAGTGGACGTGGCAAGTCTAGAAACATCCAGCGCCCAGCGGGAATTTATCTCGAGTTTCTGGTGTTAATATGACCTGTAAATGCCATGTGAATAGGGCTAGCGATCGAAGGCCGTACCGAAGATAGCGCGAAGCGGACGAACGAGGGATAGACATGAAGTCTCACAGGTGCTGCTTGTTCTCCCAGACCCGCAGCAGAAGCTCGACCACACCGTTGCGCCTCGGGATTGGCGTGCGAAGTAGAACCACATAGGGCAGATAGAGACCCTTTAATACCGCACTGTCCCTCAGGTCCCAACAGCCAGCTGTACTGTTGCGTCCGTGCAGGATAATCCCTTGGCAATGGCGGTCTTCGCTGAGCTTTCGAGTTTCGACCATGATCAGCACTGCGAACATGGGAATTCAGAATGCTTAAAACTTAAACGGGCAGCAATAGTCAACGTGACGCGGGTGATCCGTCTGACGGAGTTGGGCTGCGTCCATCCTTCTTGGACTCATCTGTGCGCCCACTTCCGTCCATTTTGATTCCTCTCTGGGCAGACGGGCGGGTTTGCCGGTGAGGTGACACCACGACATCCATTGCTTAGTAGGTCCTAGAAGAACCATCTGGCTCCCCATAACAACGAGACTGGGACTATCATTAGATCTAAGGTGACGTTTGACGACGAGGACATACTCGGGGGTGAATGCGGATACCGAAAGCGTAAGCTGCGAAGACGGTCGGCATCGCCGCGGTGTCACTTAACGCCGGTAATGGCCCTGGGTTTTCCCACTCGCAGCAGCTGCCGGCGAACGCGTTCGGCATTAGGGTCCTGTGTAGAACTGTTTGTTTCTACCCGAGTTTAAAACAGAGGCGTTATAAACACGTTATAAACGCTGGGGGGGCTAGGGTACGCTTTTTTTCATGTTAAAAACAATGTGGTGTCCATTATGTAATAGTATATCTGGCGAGCGGGTGGGACGCTGTGGGACGACATTGACACCGACAAAGGTTCGTTGCCAACTGATTCAAAAGGTAATCAACTGTTAAGTACGAGACGGGTTACAGATAACTAATAGCACCATTCTACTCATCCAAGACATAGAATCGAAGCCCCTTAGGCTTCAGACCTCATGAATGTTGCCCGGGTGCCGCTGCGACACCGATCCATGGAATTATTGGCGCCTTGACCCAGCCGGCAGCCCGCCCACCGTCGTCGATGCCAGCGACTTGTCTCCTGCACGACAAAGCTTATCAGCCACGCACTCACCAGAGCCATGACAAGAGATACCAGTCTTCCTCTTCTTCGCAGGCGGCGGCGGCGGAAGTGGTATCCTGCCCTCGCATCCACGCCGCTTCGATCCCTCAGGCAGCACCCACCCGTGGTCGAATATCGCGAACGACTGGTGATTGTCCACGCTGTCGACGATACGCGCGGCGTCCTGCGCCGGCCGTACGATGGGCTGGTGCTTGCTCTTCCGCCATCGCTTGTCCTCATCTGCGTTCGGCTCTTCGACCCACGGGCGCCGGCTCCTCCGCCTCGACTGGGGCCTCTGCCAACCTCCGCCTGAGGCCCGGGTATAATGCACCTTATTTCACTGTATCCACCATGATTCGAGGGCTTCTCAGTGGCGTGTGTTTGCTTGATATTTTTGGCACACATAAGGGTTAGCATATGCATATACTTACTTCGCATGGCCTCTTGAGTAAAAAGGAAAGGTCGCCTGAGGTTTCCGCATAACGGAGTCTGATTCGAGTTCCGTCTAGTCCAGCGTATCTTGCGTTATGACCTACTATTGGGCAAAAGTTTTAAACACAGGTTCAAAACCCATGTTTAAAACACCTGGAGTTTAAAACGTGTGAAAAACCCCGCGGGGAGTTCTACACAGGACCCTATTCGGCATCCATCCACCATGCAAGCACGGTCTTTTCACCAGCAACTAGAGTCTGAGTAAGAGAGCACAGCGAGATTGAGTACATGCACCTCGCATACGCGTGCCCGCCCACGGCTTGGCCAGCTTGGCACGTCCAAAGCTACATTTGCGTTTCAACAACTGGTAAAACAGAGAAAAAATAGGTGAGCGCTGCGGAATGATGCACAGGCCGTTTCTTGACGCTGTGTGACCTTACGGAGACGATGAAAGGGCAGTCGGACAGCTAAGGTGGGCCATATGTGCGCCCAGCGCTGAAACTGAAGGTGATGGGAACGACTGCGATGATTTGATGATGGTGACCTGGGATAGACCCGGGACACTCCCGTGCCTACCTAGTGAGTACTTGCCCTTCAGTGCCATCGTGCACTCAACATGCGTGCGCAAAACTGACTGAACATGAGGTCGTTGTGAGGTTTTGGCTGTGTGCCCGCTGTTCAGCAATATTGGTGGTGGTCGATTGATCTATATTCCTGAGCGAGTATTGACTGAGTTTGAACTATACCAACAAATTTCGAGAAAATTGTAACTGAGTCCCAAATTTGATACCTTACTAGGAAAGAGCAACGCTCAGCCGCCACTACCCGTACGTTGTAGCTTCGAAAAAAACATTTCTTTAGGAATCAGAACGCTTCTGCACGCCTCATAACATTACAGGGATGCTTTCCCAGATGAAAAGGACTATGTATAAATTTTAAAATGCGTTGTAAATCGTGCACCGGCCTACAAGTCGAGCACTTCGATGCTGATGTGAACGCTCACATGTTCATCAGTCTCCGGGAAAACCCCATCTACGCACTGCCACGGCCTAAAGAATAAGCGAGAGTGGTCGGGGACGCGCTGTTAGTCACTAACGAATCTTGAGTGCCGAGAGTATCTGGAACTGACCAAGCCCAAGGCTTGTGGTGGAGGCAGTGATCTCGTCGCCGTCTCTTTCGTCTTGCCGCCATTCCCCATATCCGCGACGCCCCTCCTACGCCTTCTCCACGTCGTCCGTTATTTATTAGACTACAGCTCTGCTGGCCAGCACGTTACCCCGTTCAAATTTCACTAGACGCGCGCCCGGGACGGCCATCACATCTCTGACGCATGTCGTTCTTCAAGCGTCGGCACCCCGACGACCTCGAGAACGAGGATTACGATGCGAACGTCGACCCGGATCTGCGCTTGCGTACTGTGCGCAGCGCTGCAGCCACTATCGCGGAGTCCATCCGCTCAGAGCAGCGTGCCGAGCGGAGGAAGTCGCTGAGGCACAAGCGCTCCTTCTTCAAGGGCAGGCGGCCGGGTAGCAGTGGGAAGGAGAAGCAGCAGGAGCGGCAGGAGCAGGCGAAGCCGTCAACGCAGGTGGTGGGCGAGCGGAGGAACGTCTATGTCAATACCCCGTTGACCGCACTAGAGGTCGATAAGGCTGGGGAACCCATTGTGCGCTATCCCAGGAATAAAGTGCGGACAAGCAGTAAGTCATAATCTTTCTATCTTCCGTCATTATCCTCACAGTGAGCAGAGTATACCATCATCACATTCATACCCAAGAACCTGTACGAGCAATTCCGCCGGTACGCATCATTGGTTCCCGATACTGCAGCATACTGACGTAGTGTACCGGTTAGTGTTGCTAATCTTTACTTTCTTGTCACCGTCATTCTTTCAGGTGAGTGCTTGAGTTAGCCGAGGCGTATATCGTTCCTAACACCGCACAAGTATTCCCCATCTTCGGTGCTGCTGCCCCACAGACTGCTATGCTGCCCCTGGTGTTTATCCTCTGCATTACTGCTATCAAAGATGCAATCGAAGATTATCGTCGCGCAACACTAGACGAGGAGGTCAATACGTCCGCATCTACGAAGCTTGGCAACTGGCGCAACGTGAACCAGCCGACAGATTCGCGCACCTGGTTCGAGAAGCTCATGCGCCTGAACCAGCCCGGGCACGTCACGAAGGGCGTGCGTCGCCTCCGCGAGCGCGAGGCGAACGAGGGCATGCGCATCATCCTCAGCCGTGGCGACGGCGAGCGCATCAGCATGAGTCGCGGGGACATCGTTTCCAATAGCAGTTTCAGCTTCGACGGGCCTTACGGCGCAGGCGGCCGGCGCCTCGAAGATATCCACAGCATCGATGAACATATCTATCCACCGGAACCGTCGCAGGCCTCGCTCGTGGGCGGCATTCAACAGGCGATGAACGGCACCCCGTACTCCGGTACAGGCATGGGTTCATTCAGTGCCTCGAACACGTTGACGCCGCAAGCATCCGGCGTCGTCAACTGGCAGAAACGCATCACTGGCTCTGCTCGCTGGGAGCGCACGCTGTGGAAGAAGCTCGAGGTCGGCGATATCGTGCTGCTCAAGGACAACGAGCAGGTGCCCGCGGACATCGTCGTTCTCTCGACTTCAGACCCTGATGGCGTGTGCTACCTTGAGACGAAGAACCTGGACGGCGAGACGAACCTGAAGCCCCGCAAGTCTTGCCTTGCAACGACGCAGATCACCTCCGAGGAGGATATCGACCGGTCCGCATTCGTTCTGGACTCGGAGCCGCCGCACCCAAATCTGTATACTTACAACGGTGTGCTGCGATACATCGAGCCATTTACTGGAGAAAAGAAGCAGGAGTCCGTCACAATCAACGAGATGCTCCTCCGTGGCTGCTCGATTCGGAACACGGCGTGGATTATTGGTCTGGTAGTCTTCACTGGCTCTGACACGAAGATCATGCTAAACGGTGGCGCGACTCCCTCAAAACGCTCCAAGATTGAGAAGGAGACGAACTTCAACGTCGTCGTCAACTTTGTCATCCTAATAATCATGTGTTTAGTCACTGCTATTGTGAACGGCATCTTCGATTCGCGCTCTGCTACAAGTGCTTCCATCTTCGAGGACGGCGCCGAGCCCAGCAGTTCATCCGTCCTCAACGCGTTGGTCACTTTTGCGTACGACGACCCGTTCATGCCTGCCTACTATCTTCACTGATAATCATTGTTTGCAGATCATCTCTCATCGCCTTCCAGAACATCGTGCCCATTTCGCTTTACATTTCCATCGAGATCGTCAAGACAATCCAGGCGTTCTTCATTTCACAGGACCTAGACATGTACTACAAGCCCTTTGACACGACGTGCATCCCCAAGACGTGGAATATTTCCGACGATCTCGGCCAGATCGAGTATATCTTCTCGGACAAGACTGGCACGCTCACGCAGAACGTCATGGAATTCCAGAAATGCTCTATCCACGGCGTATCCTACGGCGAGTCTATCACTGAGGCTCAGCGCGGCGCCGCGCGGCGCGAAGGTCGCACCGATCTGCTCGATGCAGATGAGCACGCGCGCAAGATGTCGCTGATGAAATCTGAGATGCTGCAGACTATGAGCCGCACTTTCAAGAATCGCTTCATTCAACCGGACAACCTCACGATTGTCGCACCCCAACTCGCGGAGGACATGGCCGATCGCACATCGGAGCAGCGCGGACACATCATCGCGTTCTTCCGCGCGCTCGCTGTCTGCCACACCGTGCTCGCTGCCAAACCCGAGCCGAATACGAAACCATTCCTGCTCGAGTACAAGGCGGAGTCGCCCGATGAATCCGCGCTCGTCGCAGCTGCGCGCGATGTCGGCTTCCCGTTCGTCAACAAGACGAAGGAGTACATCGAAATCGAGGTCATGGGCCAGGCGGAGCGGTACGTCCCGCTCAAGGTGCTCGAGTTCAACAGCACGCGCAAGCGCATGAGCGTTCTCGCGCGCACGCCGCAGGGCAAGATCATTCTGTACTGCAAGGGCGCGGACAGCGTCATCTACGAGCGCCTCGCGAAGGATGGTGATCCCGCGCTCAAGGCGAAGACCATGAAGGACATGGAGATGTACGCGAATGGCGGATTGCGCACGCTGTGCATCGCGTATCGTTATCTGACCGAGGAGGATTACCTCCAATGGTCTCGTGTGTACGATGCCGCGACGTCTGCAGTCGAGAATCGCGACGAGGAGATCGACAAGGCCAATGCGCTGGTCGAGCATTCGTTGCACATCTTGGGCGCGACTGCTCTGGAAGACAAGCTTCAGGACGGCGTACCCGATGCAATTGAGACTCTACACAAGGCTGGTATAAAGCTATGGATCCTGACAGGCGACAAGGTTCAGACTGCTATCGAGATTGGTGCGTGTTCTCACTTCTGCGTCCATTCCCTTGTGGCCATCCTAATTCCTTCATCAGCCTTCAGTTGTAATCTTCTGAAGACAGACATGGACGTCATGATCTTATCCGCGGAGACCGTCGATGCCGCACGCACTCAGATCGAAGCGGGACTGAACAAAATTGCGTCAGTCCTTGGCCCGCCGTCATGGGATCCGCGGAAACGTGGTTTCCTGCCCAACGCCAAAGCGTCCTTTGCTGTAGTCATTGACGGCGATACACTCCGTCATGCGCTATCGCTAGAACTGAAGACACTTTTCCTGAATCTCGGTACCCAGTGCGAGACCGTCGTCTGCTGTCGTGTTTCCCCGGCGCAGAAGGCCCTCACTGTGAAGCTGGTCAAAGAAGGACGGAATGCCATGACACTCGCCATTGGCGATGGCGCAAATGACGTCGCTATGATCCAGGAAGCGAACATCGGCTGTGGTCTGTTCGGACACGAGGGATCTCAAGCTGCCATGTCGGCAGACTATGCGTTTGGCCAATTCCGATTTTTGACCCGACTGCTGCTCGTTCACGGTCGATGGTCGTACCGACGTATAGCAGACATGCACAGTAACTTCTTCTACAAGGTGTGTACATACCGGTAGAGAGTAGGACGCGTCGCTGATTAGAGTCGCAGAACGTTATCTGGACGTTTGCGATGTTCTGGTTCTTGCCTTGGAACAGGTTCGTCATCATCTTTCTCCTGCCGACATGCGTCTCATGAAGCTCTAGCTTTGATGCCACATATCTTTATGAGTATACTTTCATTCTGCTGTACAACCTGGCGTTCACTTCTCTACCTGTCATTGCGCTTGGAGGTGGGTGCATGGTATCCGTTCTCGTGTATTATGATCTCTTCATTGATCCCACATTAGCTTTCGACCAGGATATCAACGCTAAGGCAGCTATGGCTTTCCCTGAACTTTATATCCGTGGCATCCGTGGCCTCGAATACACCCGCAGCAAGTTCTGGTCGTACATGCTTGACGGCCTGTACCAGTCCCTTGTGGTATACTTCGTCCCTTATTTCGTGTGGACTATCGGCGAGGCTATTTCGTGGGACGGAAGAGGCATAGACTCCTTATCAGATTTTGGTACCACAGTATCTGTGGCTGCGATCTTCGCCGCAAATATCTTCGTTGGTCTCAATACACATTAGTGCGTATCCCCCACCCTATATGTTCTTGTATTGTCGTTCTGCGTGGCTGATTAGCACATGTACAGCTGGACTGTCATAACCTGGGTCGTCGTTGTCGGCTCTTCCTTGTTCATGGTTCTGTGGATTGTCATCTATTCGTTCTTCCCGACATACGATTTCAACGACGAAGCTATAATTCTGTACGGAAACATCATATTCTGGGCGACCGTCATACTTTCCGTCGCACTTGCTCTTGGTATGGGCTCTCTTACCTAGTAAAACGGAGTTCTGCTAACTTCTGGTCACAGCGCCTCGATTCTTGATCAAATTTATCAGCTCAACTTATGCACCTTCCGACAGCGACATTGTCCGGGAGATGTGGGTGAAAGGCGACCTCAAAGATCGGTTGGGAATCAAGCACCGTCGCGATAGGAAAGGCAGCGGTGGCTTAGAGACTGCGCCAATGTTCTCAAAGCCGCACGTCCGCTCTCCTTCAGAAATCTCTAGCTATCTTGAAGAAGGCTATCAACCAGCGTTGACCACCAGTCCCGGCGAACACGGCACTCCTCCGAGCGCCGAGAAGTATGCAGATGTCTCTGTAGTGAACAGTCCTTATGTTGAACCTACTGGGGAACACTCGCATTATGGCGTCACTAGCGACGAGACACTGCGAGGAGATGAAGTCTATCTTTCACCTGATCCTCCATCGCAGCATCAATTATCACCGCGCCAAATGGCAGTGTCGGTATCACCTCGTCCTGCCTCCTACTACTCCGCCTCCGACATCCCATTACCATCACCTCTTCCCACAGCTGTGTATCGCCATCCATCTGAAGCATACCCACCTTCGCCGACGACGCCTGGAATGAACTCATTAAGGCCGCCGCCGAATTCATACGAAATGCGTGTCCGGAGTCCGCCTCAGAGCTCTTCGCATTCACATTCTCCGCAACCACAATCTCCGTATGCTGAAGATTCGATGATACATGGCCGTCCGCCAGAACCTTACGTTCAGCACTCAACGGGCGTGACAGAAACATCGTATGTCACAGCACATTCTGCTGGAGATGGCGCAGAGCAGGATCATCAGTGGAGCGAGCAGTACCAACAAGAGTCAGGGGACGATTGGCGCGGAAGCACGTATTCTTATGCAGGGCCGAGGGCGTTGTAATTGTATCGATCTCTGGCGGCGTGGGTGGGGCCTCTGCGCAACGACAACGTATCTTTTGCTACAGCACTGTCGCTCGCTTTTTGTCATATTTATGTTGTTTCACTTCGCATTCTTTCAATCGTCTGGTGAGCTCGCCGATCGGACTTTTTCATGGATCTGCACAGTTATGCTTGATATCGGGCGCGCATATCAAAATCTGAATATTATTCTCATAGATAGATTATATTTTTCGCTATTCGTGCGTAGATCAATTTTTTTTTTCAGGAATCTTTCCCTGAGTGGTGCTAAAAATGCAGGGGCTTGCAGGCTCGAAGGTGAGCATGCTCCCGACTTGTTCCGTTTCTGGCGTCCATGCCCACTCTAATAACTGACTTCAACCTGACTTCCTATTCCCACAATGCTCGATCGCTTTCTCTTTGGGAGCCAGCCCCGGTGCCTTCAGGACTAGTAGCACAAGTGTTCTCCCATGGTGGGTTATCCTTCGCGGCCTCATTATAGATGTGGTGCGTTCCCCCCGTCGCGGTTGGAGATGTATCATACTTATTAGTCTCTTTGTCATGGTGGTTCAATGGGATATTCCTAGGATCATGGTGACTTGCTGCATTGCAGCTGATACGGGTTCTTCAGGGGTAGCGTTAATGCGCAATTCCTAGCAGCTAACTCCTGGCCATACTGCGACTACTGACGAGGAGTTCAAAGTTGCGCGTTGTGCACTGATCAGAGCGCCCAGTGTGGATAACTGCGATGTTTATCGCGGCCACTGGACCAATACGTCATTCATCCTCCTCTCGGCGTCTTCATCTCGAGAAAAGTAGGCAGACGTGGGAAGAATATAACTGTCCTGGGTATCGCTGTTGCGTTTTGCGATCTTTCCGCAACACTCGCTTCAAAAAGTGGTCACAACGGTAGGAATGATTAATGAGGTTGGCCGACGCGGCCGGAGGACTGCTCGCGTTATGCACACACCCGTTCGCAGAGCGGCTAATACTTCAAACGCTGTCGTCGGACTGAGCAATGATCGGGACATGTGGGTACTTTCTGTAACTGATCGTTCTTACTTATCTTTTGCTCATATCGCCTACCAGTTCGCGTAGTATCGGCAGCTTCACCCGTCACACTGGATCAGTATTTTTTTTTTCCCTATCTCATATGCACCATAACGTTCATGTCACCACCAATCTAGACACTGGCTCGTCGGATTTACGGGTTCTTGCTGAATCCTGTCATACAAACTGTCCCCAAAGCCGGTTTCCACCCTACCAACCAACAATATTTCAGCCTGTCGATGTAGATGTCGGGCTCCTTTGTGATGGTTCGCGGACTGGACCTTTCGCGGACAGCCCAGTCTGCAAGGATGTCGTCAGCTTTCTTGGATTCACGATGAAGGACCAGTCCTTCGCTGCAATCAATCGCACAAACACGGATGTTGTGGAAACAGGTTCATTGAGGATTTTCGGGCTCGGGTTTCCGGTCATTAGGTGCGCACGTCAATCCTTTTGGGTCTGGAGCTCTGTAAGGTCAACTGTATCCCTTTCGCCTTTGACGGTGGGATTTGGAATCCACTATTATTGGCAACATTCCCGCGAATGAAGCGATCATCACCGTTTCGACGGCGTCCGACGAAGTATGAGTTTCAGCGATGCAATGTTGGAAATTTTGCGTCCAGGGAATTTCCGAATTTTTTTCATTTCTTCCGAGTTTTGATTCCTTCTCGGATTTCTCCTAGTTGACTCAGTGTCGAAGATGTGTTCTCAACATTCACAACAAATGGGCCCTTCATTCTCCGGCTTGTCGGAAATTGCCAGGTGGACATCCCGCTAGTAGTGATCACCTGCAGCGTGATTTCATCGACATGGGAGGCAATGCTGGTATGCTATGAATTAGCTAGGTTCGGAGCAAGCCGCCTTCGATACTCCGGTTTGCAGCTCCGCAGCACCCTCGAAAGGTCGCTCGCGGCCGAGCGGGCTTGCGCCGAGCCTATGAATTAGCAGACTCCCGGACAGTGTACGGGCGGAAAGCCTCGTCTGGGCGCCAGTTCACTATCAACCCCAGCTGATGCTCTGAATGAGGTATGTTGATGTGAAATATATATCGTTTAATTCGGATACTGAGAATTGAAAGACATGTCCATTTACTTAGGAGATGCCCGAGGACGACGTCTTCGACAGACAGAAGTTACCTAGATCAAATCTTTCAGCGCCAAACACCACACTGACGGCGCTCATCGACACAGTGCATTTTTCTAGTCGTCATTTCGTTTCCCACCGTGCTCAATGCCGAAACATTTTCTAGGGTAGCTCGCCCATACGAGGCCGTCACGATGTTGTTGAAAGCATCATAACGGCACTCGGAGGCTTTTGCCGTACGATTGCTCCGTACCTCATACTCTGGTATTCCAGATCCAAGGCACTATATTTTACGTCGATCCTCGCGATTTCGGCGTACCGGTTACATGCTCTAACAAACTCTGTTCACCGTCTCTCGCAATTGCCGACCCGCCGGGAAATATCATAGCTTCCTGTATAGCTGGACTCCGGGCGATTCGTTTCTGAAGTCGTAAGTACCGTTACGCTTCACCATGATAACGCCACCGTGGTATGTAGCGTGCTTCTAGCACTAAACTACGGTAATCCGACCTACCCATCCGTCGATGCGCCGTGCGTGGGATGACTATCAACGGTTCCAGCCTGAAAGAAGTTCTTCCGGCATGAGTTCATCGGTGGCGCTGACAGGTATGAAGTCTGTCTGATTGGATGCCGATTGACATGATCATACCGCACTCTCAGCGATCTCGGAGGCAGCACCGTCCGGACCACCTTCCTCGGCAGGTACCGACTCGGTGGGTGTGCCACAGGCGCGTGGCAGTCTGAGTCTTGCTCCGTTAGGCATGATGTCGACCCGAGGAACAAGTCTTCATCGACTTCATCTCCCACGAATACGATAAATTTCATATCTTCTGTTGGATTTCTTCGTATCGCAGGTTCTATATTGACTGCTGGGCTGCCAAGCTAGGATAATACAGTGTGTACATAGGACGCGTAGTAGGGAATAGCAATGAACTGTGAAAGGATTTTAGCTATGGTAGTAATTATGGTACAAAATAAAGATTATGTGAGGGAGGCTCGTATACAATGGGATACAGATCAAGAAGCCAAGATCGACTCTAGAAGATGCATAGCAATGAGTGCAAGAATGATGACGTGAGAAGAAACATCAAGAAGTGAATAGGTAGTGTGTAGAACGGTCGGGAAATGAAGCCAGCGGCAATCTTCCGCGTGGCTCCTAGGCTTCATGCAAAGATTGCGTCGGTGTTGACGAACTCCCAACCCCAATGTTGTGTCACCGCCTGGTCAACATCGCACTCCGAAAAGGTCATGTGGCCCAAGTGCGGAGACTCGATGCGCGGGGGAAGAGTAGGCTGTGGGAGGTCCAGAAACTGGACTTCCGCCTCCTTTTCCGTTGGCTTCGCACCGAACCCCAAGGCAGGGAGGTCCGGATTTCCCAGGATACCGCGCACGCTTTCCAAGGCAGACTCTAACGCGCCAGAGATCCACGTGTGGTGGCGGGACAGGTGCTCCCCCGCGAAATAGACATTGCCTTCAGGGCGGCGCGCAGCCTCGAACTGGGATCTGAACTGCCCGGGCAGGAACATGGCATCGCCCGTTGCGTTGCGTGTCGTCCACGCGACGTCGAACGTCTCGATGAGCTCATCGTAGACATTGACACCGTCGTACAGCTTCGCAAGGCAGTGTAACGCGAGTTCCCGTCGTTCCGCCTCCGGCAGGGGCAGCCACGCGGCCGCGTCCGTCATCCAGCAGTAGAGGAGGAGGACCCGGGCCGTCTTCGCCAAGGCCATAAGAGGGAGACGACCCAACGAATGGGGAGATCGGTGGTGGACTGGCCACCAAGACGACTGCAGCGGCGCCTTGACGCGCTCCCAGAAGCGCGTCTTGAAGCGCAGGCCCATCTTGTACAGCGGCTCAAAGTGCATCGAGCGGATGCAAGCTCCTTTTGGGGCTCCAGAGGGGCGGTCGGCGATCATCTTGAGGGCGGCGGGAGGTATGGCGAAGATGATCTTGTCATAGGTGGCTTCAAACTTGCCGAGATATCCAGAGACCCGAACGGAAATGCGTCCGTGATCCGTCTGCGTGAATCCTGTGACACGTGCGCCGAAAGTGATGTGCTCCAACCCGACGATGTGCGCCATCGCCAGCGGCAGCCTGTCCATTCCGTCCTCGATGGTCGACCACTCCTTGGTGTCAAAGTCCATGAACTGCATCACCATCTCCACGGTGCTCAGCGTGAATTGGTTGGATTGCGACGTGACGGTCTCCACGAAGTCGACGACAGCAGATGGCCAACCTGCGACAGATTCGAGGTAGTGGCGAAACGTGTAACCGTCAAACTCGAGCAGCCGCTCAAAGCCGCTGTCAAAGTCGTCTCGCAGACCCTGGACGAATGGCCCAATGGCACTCATGATGAGATCGTGTGCACTCCTGTCAAACTCCTGCGGCACCGCCCAGCCCAGGGAAGATGGCGTGGTGGCCCAGACAGCGCATCCGTCTCCGCGTGTTCCGTTGATAAAGAGCCGGTTTCCTGGGCTGTTAAGATGGTAGGGCATGAGACGTATGCGCTTGTCCTCTGGCAGTTTTGCCACATTGGATGAGTTGAGATGGTCGATGAGGGAGAAGACGGGTTCGTGGAACGACGAGCGGGGGATGCGCATCGCGCCCGCCTCGAAGTACTGGTTCTTCTCGTGTGTGAATCGGTGAGTATGGATCCGGCCACCGACGCGGTTGCTAGATTCGTAGACGTGCACGTCGCATCCCGACTGTTTCAGATGCAGCGCTGAATACAGCCCCGCTACGCCGCCACCGACGATGCACACAGAAGGCCGCGAAGAGTGCCTGAGATTGGTCTAAGCAGGCTTCAGTTCAGGGCAAGAACTACGCTCAGGCAACATGCAAGCTTACGTTATGCATTGTGAGTTGCGCTGTCAAGTGGCTCTGTGGAAACAGTAGAGACGGTCTGCTCGGAATGCAAGAGGCAGAAGATTGCAGACAGATCTCCAGGGGGAGGGGAATGGAAAATTGTTCAGAGGCTACTTTGAGAGACCGATTTTAAAGGACTAGAGACCTATGCATCTGATCTCAGTGGGAGATCCAGACAACCTCCGGAAGCTCACGTTGTGAGCATGAGGCATCACAGCGGAAGTATCGTTGTTCCTCATCCGGGGGATGAACTGGCCTAGCAAAAATTTCGTGCAACTTCAGGTGGCCGGACGAGGGATCTGGATGCGCTGCATAATTCATCAAGTCAGCCCCTTCCCCGCGTTCAAGCTGCCAGACGATCACTCACGAAAGGCTGAAACATACCTGAAAAGGTCAGGCCGGACCCGTCGCGCAAGCGACACCGCTGTTGCCTTGTTTTCTTGTGGAGCTCCTATGAACGATAATCATGAGTTTCACAACGATGTGCTCGGAGATCTACAATCGCAAGCAGGACTAGAGAGCACAGCGCTACAAGGCAAAAAAAAAAATGAACATTCTTCGAGGCAGGCACAGTGGCCTCAACGTTGGATCGACATACGTTCAGATCTAGGAACGAATTGACTACGTGAGCTAGTAATCTGAACGGCGATAAGGAAATCTAACTAGCACAGACTCACGCCGTAGTTCAGAAGAAAGGGAGTCACTCAGCTGCAAAGACGTCCTCCGGAGTCTAAGCTGTAGCCTTCGGAATACAAGCGGATCTGATTCGGCCAAACTGGGCCGGGAATGGCGCAAGAATGGACATGCTTTGAGGCTATTCCAGTCCATACAGAGCCTTGGTTATGCGTCAGAGTAGACAATTAAACAGGAACGCCCCTCGATATCTGCCCAGTCAAGACGGTGCAATCTCATAGCAAACAAGTCCTCATTCCATCCGCTTTCCCCTTGGAGGTGAATGTGGAGCACAATTCCGTCAGGCTATGACGACCCACCGGCGTTGAGGACCTTTTGTAGCGAGAAATCTGTACCTGACACCGCACTGGTGCTGTGACAGTGGGGCGGGATGCGGCCGGAGTTGTTAGGCATTACTAGGTCTGCCTGTGCGCCGATCTTCTCTGCATATGTGACATATTCTGACAAGGATAACAAATGAGGACTCCTTGATCAGGGGGGTGTCGCGCAGAAGACAATGTTCAGCAAAAACAGTCATGAAACGGTGAGGCCATGATTGACCTGACCCTCTAGAGCGGGGGAGAGGCTACAAGAACCTTGTAAGAACAACGTTTACCCAAAGCAACAAGACCATAAGATGCGTCGAGAAACGAGAAGATTGAAGTGTCACCTTCAAACTTGTGATGGTCAACAACTTCGATGATTGCCTGCAGCTGCCAACGGTGTGGCGTATGAACGAGTCAGGGCACCGATTGGTATTAGTTTGGTTGGAAATAAGGAATTGATGCTGAAACGTAATCCCGATTCGACCTGATGTACCATATTCAGTATACATAATGACGAAAACGATAAGTGGCTGGGGATTAGTAAGAGGAGACCACTCCATCTCCGTCTTCCCCCCCACTGTTCCCGCAATTTCACCGCCTTCGACACCGTCGTTCAGGCGTCATTGGCGACCAAAGGCTCGATACTATGCCGCCGACATCAGGGGAAGAACAAGGCACTGAGAAGGCGTCAACGTCGATTCTGAAGGAGAGGCGGTTCAAGCTTAGCAGGTACGATCTCGCGACCTATTCGTCCGACGTGCTCATTTATCTTCCTGTTTGACTCAGAGCTTGTGATCGTTGTCGGTGAGCTGCCTCAAGTCTTGTTTGTATCGGTCAGAGTGCTCAGACATCCTGCACCACAGACGCCGGAGGATTAAATGCGACGAGGGACATCCATGTCAGGCTTGCCTTGGCGCGAATTCGCCATGTACTTTCGAAGAACCGGGCAAGAGAAGCCACCCACATAAGTCCAAGTAAGCTGAAGTCATGTTATCTTACGAATTATCCTGATGTCAAGCTAGGCGGACAGCGACTCTTGAGGACAGAATGCACCACCTCGAAAGCCTCATCCAGGCCATCCCACCCGCCGTGTTTGCGGCAGGCGGCGCTGGTGCATTTGCCAACATGCCATCCCCCTCACTCGACCCGCAGAGCCCTCATGTATCATTTGGCACGTCCACACACACTTATCCACCGACCGCCCCTCCCCCCGCGTTGAACACATTCCCTCTCATGAACCCCTCTACGCATTTTACCCCAGCGCCGGGCGCTCGATCACGACATTCTAGCCCGAACGCCGCGCCCGCTCCATTTGTGCTTCAAGCGGCTAAAAGCTCTGATTCAATGGACCCGGATCAGCTCGCGGGACAGACGGCGCGCATGTCGCTGTGCTCGTCGTATCTCTACGTAGACGACGAGGGCTACACACGCTGGCAGGGCGAGACGTCCGGCCTGCCCATCTTGGATCTGCTCGTCGAGCGGCACAAACCCCTGGTGCCAAAGAGCGAGCGGGAGCCAAGTCCGCAGCAACAAGATTGGTCCGCGCGCAGTCCGACCGCGGCGTCCGAGGACTACTTCCCGGATCGCATGCCCAAGAGAACCGACATCCAGCCGGAGAAGATATGGAAGCTCATTACGTCGCTCATCGCTCCAGACCTGATGGATAGGTAATGTTTTGACTCATTGACAAGGCGGTTCCCTAACATTGAATCGTTCCAACAGTCTCGTGCAGTGTTACCTGTCGACATCATACTATTTGATGCCGTTTCTGCACATTCCTACCTTCCTGGCGGTGAGCTCAAATCTTCCACGCTAGCCTTACTTTGGCCGCCTCTCTGACACCACGTCCCAGGACTACGGAAACCCACAGAAATGGGGCGAGCCGGGTTTTGCGGCCTTCATCGTCGCTGTCTGTTGTCTCGCATCGCGACATATTGATGATCCGCGAGTGCGTGCGGATCCGAGTGACGGTATTTCCTCTGGCACGCAATGGTTCGAGCTCTTCGGCCGTCTCCGCACCCTCCCTGCCGCGGATCGTCCGACGGTGTACACCGTCCAAGCGGTGCTCGTGGCTGGCGTCTACGCCGTTGGCTGGGGCAAGCTCTCGCGCGCCTTCGCGCTCATCGCCGAGTCCATCACGCTCTCCATCGACGCCGGCCTGCATCGTTCCGCGGACGCGTACGACATCTTCGACCCCATCGAGGACGAGATCCGCAAGCGCACGTTCTGGTGCGTGTACATGTGGGACAAGCAGTCAAGCGCACACTTTGGCCGCCCGCCGATGATCCGCATGCGCGACTGCGACGTCGGCGAGCCGAGCACCGTCGACGACGAGTTCATCACGCGCGACGGCGTCGGCCCGCAGCCCCCCGACACACCCAGCCGCATGAGCGCCTTCGTCGGCGTCCTCCGTATGTTCGTCGTGCTCGAGTCTGTGCTCGACACGCCGCCGCCGAAGGAGTTCGGCGACACGTCGCCCTTCCTGGCCCGCGCCACAGGCGTCCTCGCGGGCTTCCGTCGGCACAAGGGTCTCCGCGAAGAGGAAGCGCTGCTGGATGAGGTGTGTAACACGATTCCCCCGCACTGGGCGCACACGCGCGAGACGATGGCGAGCGAGGACGTGATCCGCGTTACGCACGCAGAGCGTCTGCATTGTCTGCAGCACTTTGTGCGGATGCTCATCATGCGGCATCGGTTCTCGGAAATGGTCGCGGAGCGTGCGGCGGTGGGCGAGCAGGAGCAGACCGAGGCCGAATGCGATGTGATGCGCATCGCGCATGCGAGTGCTCTGCAGATCGTCACCGCACACATGCACATCGCCACGAAGGGACTCATGACTTACTGTATGTCTTTATTTCTTCTGCCGGTTGAAATCTAGCTGACCGGATCACAGATGGAGTCCATGTTATCCATCAGTTGACGCAGGCTGGACGGACCCTCGTTGCATTTTTGCTCAACTGCCAGTCGGATTCGCTGCGGCCGCTGATAACGCCGGCGCTGGACGGGCTTCGCTCGTGCGTCGGGCTTCTCAGGCGTTTCAGTGGACGATACGTCTGCGGCCTGCGGTCCGGCGACGTCATGGAAGAGTTCTGCAGAAGTGCGTCGTCTCTATTCTCATGCGCCGACAAACCTAACGCGTCTTCGCAGTCACACAAATCCCCTTGGATCACCCGTCGCTGCCGCAGGACTTTGCGCACAACAAGCCGCTGCCGCCGTGGATCCGGCCCGTGCGCAAAAAGAACCCGTCCGCGCCGCGCTCGTCGGGCAGCCACGAGTCGCCGCCGCCGCCGCAGCACGACAGCCCCGAGACGTTCTCGCCCACGGAGATGTTCGTCGACATGTCGGGCGTCTCCGGCCCGAACGGCCTCGCGAGCCACTTCAGCACGCTCAACAGCGCGCAGGGCTTGCCGTCGAAGCACGCGGGCGTGTATGCGCTGGACACGGCGGCGGGCTTCGCGGACCCCGGCGTGTCGATGTCGCCCGCGGAGATCATGGCGCTGTTCAACGAGGGCACGATGGACATGACCTCGTTGTTCGGGTCGTCGCTCTCCACGGACATGCTCGGCGACGCTGCGGGCGGGGAGGCGCTGACGGGCGGGATGCCGTTCGGGACGCCGTTTCGGAAGCCAGGCAGCCCGAGCGACATGACCGGGGTCGTCGCGAGCCCATAGCCGCGCCGCGCCTGTATTGTATAGTTTAATGTAAGTCCGCTGTGTTGCAGTCTCGTCGTTCTAGGGAACAATGAATTTGTTTAGGGATCTAATACTGTATCTGTATCTGCCTTTGCTGTGTTTTATGTTTTTCGCTCGAATTAACAGCCTAGTCATTATGGTACTGCTGCGTCCATTCCGTTGCCGCTGTTTGGTTGACGCCTGTGGCTACCCAGCGTTTTTTTTTAGCTTCCGGCCAGAATAGCACCGTTGCAGGTTTGTCGTCTTCACGTTTGTTGGGGAATACTACGTCGTGCTGGTCTCCTCCCAATTTTTTCATCTGCTATGCGGGCATGACTGACAGACAAACTACCAGCATCTAGGTGCGTACAGCAGACAGAACCAGGTAATGGTGATCTCCAAGAAGGAAGCAGCCGTTTTTTTTTATCGCTGCTTGTAGCAAGGGGACAATACAAGGGAATATCTCATCTGTGCCTTTCTATGTCTCATACAAGGACAGGTTACCAGTCTAGCTTGCGAGCTGAAACAGAGGGTAGCCGTTAGGGCGTCATCCATATCCGCCCTCTGATTGTACCTTGTGGGTTCAAAAGAAATCTGACGTGTCTGTCGTTCGTGTATGCCACAGCTTGCGACCCGAAAATGGTACAATCTGCGACCCGAAAAAGGTAGGTGATCGCCCATATCTGTGTCTTTTGTGTCTTCAGTTGTTTCCTTGCGATAGCCAACGGCCCGGAAACGGCAGGAACTCCAGTATATTCACTTGTTGGGCTGTTCCCTTGCCACAACCACATACGCACGCACGCACGACTCGACCAGCTAAAGTCGGCCCATTATATTATGACGGGTATTTTGCACTTCATCTGCGCGCGCGGTACCGTCCACATACAGAATCGAGTATGTATAACGTCTGGCTCAACAAGCATAGCCAAACGTGCAGTAAGGAAACGCGCACATCGCGGTACAGAATGTCTCGCACTTCCAATAATTCTGATAATCCTGCCAACAGCCATCAGGTCGTGGCAAATGTCAAAGCGGACATGCCGCCCGTCGTAGAACCAAGCTGTGAGGACAAGACACCGTCTTGCATGCTCGGCGACATAGCGAGCCAGCGGAGTAGTGCTGATTTTCCCGTCGGTGTCACGACAAGGAGCATAGCGAGAAGGGGGGAGGAGGGAGTTGACTGTTCTGCCGAACACGGCGAAAAACAGAGCCAACCCGCAGAGGGGAGGGAGAATGAAGGCGCGCGAGAGAGTCTGTGTCGCCGGTTATCCCGTCAACGACGAGCAGTACACCGAGCGCAGGTAGCTTGGGGAGAGAAAAGGATAATAGGAACGGGTAGATGTTCCGGGGCCTTGGCATAGGAGATTGCTTTGAATTGAGAGGTGAAAGGATGCATGCCAGACGTGGAGAGGAACCCTAGACGTGGAGATGAACAGAATGAGCATGAGCATCAGGTAGGAGATGTCAAGCGGGACTTACCAGGATAGTATGGGAGATGTAGCGGACATTAGGGAGAGGGAATTCAAATGGAAAGAAAGGCAAGGGATGGCGAGGTACGGGTCGGTGGGGGTATAGATGGAGATTATGGGTATAGATGGATTAAGGGTATAGACGGGCAAGGATAGTGTGCAAGAAGGGCGGCTGCACGAGGAAGAATATTAGGCGGAGGGAATGGACGGGGACTATGAATATGGAGGCCTAGGAGGCCAGCCCACGGATCCAAGGCCGGCCAAAGGCTAGAGGTGAACATAGGCAAAACAGCCAGATGAAACTAGTGCAAGAGCTAACCCAGCGAGATCGCGTATTAGGCCAAGATGGCGGCCGACTCGACGGAGACAAGTGCAAGGGAAGCAAACGAAGCAAGGACGCATACGAGGCCAAGATGGGGCCGAACAGACCAGGCAGCTGCAAGAGCGGTAGTCTCTGCAGAAATAGATGCAACGAAGATCAAGCCATTTTTGGTGTTGACAAGATTTTGCAGTTTTTTTTTGACATTATGTGTTATCCGTGAGATCGAGTTGAAGATAAACGAAGATGCGAAGAGATGCAGAGAGAACGAGTACGCCGTCTAGGTACGGAGCTTCTGCGCCCAGCGACGCAAGCCAGCGAACGGATTGCGCGAGGCGGGCGCAGCACTAAGCGGTGGCAAGACAAAGACCTCTCCGATGCTGATAGACCCAGAACTCAGGCTAGAGCAAGACTCGGAGAGAGACGAAAGTGAAGGCGAAGGCGAGCACAGCGTAGTGTCACTGGAAACTGAGACCAAGGTCGTATCGCTGGAGAGCGTGGCAGAGCGGCGGAGAGAACTAGACGACAAGCTAGGCGACGCAATAGCGAAGGACGCGGCGAAGTCGCGGAGCTCGGAGAGATAGCCGGATAGCCGATGTAGAGCAGACCCACGAGCAGGAACAGAGCTGTCGGCTGAAGCAGAAGCAGAGCACTTAGCAGAGGCGAGAGCAGCAGAAGTGGCGGCGGAGAAGCGCTCGGATTGGAAGGTATAGAGTGGGAATGGATCGGAGATTGCAGCCTCGGCGACCGGAAGCTTGAAGCAGTAATTGCTCCTCTCGGCGTCGGCCACCTCGCGCAGAATGCGAGCCGCGTCAGGAGCCCAAGGGGGTGTGATCTCCCCACGGGCGAGCTTCTCCCAGTCGCTAGCAAGATATTAGCTTATGGACGTCTAGGAAGGTAAAGAGTGGACTCACATCATCTCGAAGAAGCGATGTTCCTTCATCTCCTGTAGTGAAAGGCGAGACTGAGGATCCGTCTGCAAGATCTGGATGACGAATACCTGCGTCCAACGATCGACGCCATCCGCAAACTTGAACAAGACCTGGTCGTTCATGATGCTCTGGTAGACCTCTTTGAGAACCTCAGAGGGCTTGAAAGGCCTGCGGCCCGTCGCCATCTCATACACCGTGACGCCGAACGACCAGAAGTCGACCTCGTAGCTATACGATTCTCCTCGGAATATCTCGGGTGGGGAGTAGACGGGCGTGCCGCGGCAGGAAGACGTGACGAATCTCTTCGGGGCGACCTCCACTGACGAAGCGCTGAGGCGACGCGCGCGAGCCAGCGCGGCCCAGAAGGGGTTTGTCTCGCGTTGAATGTCGCCGCGTGTGGTCTCGAACTGCTTGGAAATGCCGAAGTCGCAGACTTGGACGTTGCCCTCGGCATCGAACAGAAGATTCTCTGGCTTGATATCACGATGGATGATGCCCTTGCTATGTATGAATTCCAAGGCACTGAGCTGAGGATATAGTCAATCAGTAAGTACAACATCATGGTGGACGATAGAGACTTACAATCTGCGCGGCGTAGAAGGTGACACGGGGCGCCTGGAACTTCCCGGACCTGTGCAGCTCCGTGCGCATGTCTCCGCCAACATGAAATGGCTAGCACGGAGCAAAACTGATCAGCGGACTCCAAGAGAATCTGTCAAAGCGGCGCACCATGGCGAGGAAGAAGCTATTCTTGTCATGGAAGCTCGCCTCCAACGAAATGACGTTGCGATGCCCTTGCATCGTGCGGAGCATGCGCTGCTCTTGCACGACCAGGCCCATGCCTTCGGTCGAGAGGAACTTCTTGTCGATCCTCTTGAGGGCGAACAGCTTCTGCGTAAGATCGAGCTTGACGAGGTAGACGACCCCACTGGCGCCAGACCCGAGGTTCTTGATGGCGGTGAAATCCTGCAGGCCGATCTTCGGAGGGGCATCGGCGGCGACAGAGACTGTCTCAGTGGTGGCGTCGTGCTGAGATTGACCATACTGAATAACAGGACCAGTATGAACAGCTTTGGAGAATCGGACGAGGTCCATAGGGTCCGTGAAGTGCTAACGTCGGGAACTGGAGGTTAGCAAACGCACAGTGCTATCGAGCGGCTGATATTCACCACTTCCTGGATGTCCAAAGAGCGTGGATTGAGGAGGACACTCCGTCGGACATCGAGGAGCTGAGGATCGTGCGCTGCGTCACAGAGGGCCCGAAGATGCTCGCGTTCCTCCTCTTGAGCATCGACCAGAGGAACGGTCTCAGGCTAGCATCCCATTGATTGATTAGAAGCCTATACTAAAGGTGAAAAGCCTCACCGTGATGATATTCGTGACCTTCGAGAGTTCCTCCTGGGTTTGGGCGGGAGGAGCAACCTGCTAGAAGGGTAATGAGATCAAAATCATCGGAGGGGACACAGGACTCACGTTCCCAAAGGTAAAGCTCAGATGACGTGCAGGAACGACGACAGATTTCTTGAAGGAAGCGATGAAGTTGTGGAGAGACATGGTGGATAGCGAGATAGCAATTGAAGAGCGACTGGCGACAAAACTTGATAACTTGAAATGCGAATGACGTGGTTCGATAGCTAGGGAGAAAAGGAAAGACAGGGAAAGATGAAGTCCTTATAAGCCATCGCTCACGATCTGGCCTGGGGGCTGGCGTGCATGCTGACTATGCGGCTGGCAGGAATGGTCTGTAATTGAGATATTAGAAGCTGGAGAAGACATCGCACCACTATCGTGAGATGGTACCCGGAGCACGTTCCTTGACATGTTAGAATCTGCGGACTATCAAGAAGGATGTGTACACTACTGCCACGGACGCTCGCTCGACGCCAACGTTGGTGTGGGCGGCGGCGAGCTTGCCACTCGACGCGTCGGCCACGCGAGCTGGAACAGCTATTCACGTGACACCTGTCCATACGCGAGAAATTCCAAGAAATTGAAAAATCATGCCAACACTTGGTCATCAAGATGTCAGAAGCAAATGAGTTAGAAATTCCCATGAAAAGGATGGGTGAGGTAAAAATACAGATGGTAAAAGGGATTTTGTGTAAAAAAAAACAAGTAATCAATGTTACCAGATCCTGCCGCGTAGTAGGAGCGGACAAGGAGCGGAGACCCGAATTAAGTACAGTCTGCGATATGTTGTCAATGGTTAGCGCCTCAAATAACCACCCAGACGATTGAGACCATAACATACCCCACGCACTCTACTGCTCATCTATATATCTCTGCATCTCAACTGGCACAAGTTGAACAGGCACTGCCCCCTCCAACCGACTCTTCCAGTCCTCAAGATCTTCTCGATTAACATTCAGCGATTGAAGGCGGCCCGTCTGTCTGAGTGCAACTAGATTCGACGTGAAGGCCTCGAAGAAAACCGCGTTTGGGATATGGCTGGACACCGATACCTGCTCCAATATCTCGTGCGCCTTCGCACTCGCACCGCATTCCGTGTCAAGCAGTGAAATCGTGTCGAACTCACGGAACGAGCGAACTAGATCCCCAGGTATTCGGTCCTTGGATCCACCTTGAGGTTCGGGCGGGGCGATGGCGACCTCCATGAGTTGAAACAGAACGTCCGCAGCACGCATGTTGTATATGAGATGCTGGGCCCCGCTGAAGTGCACCAACAGCCGCATCAGCACCTCTACCGTGGCACGAAACTCGCGAGTCCGACGCGATCTTGAAAAGCGGAAGGAGATGGACAGCACCCGCAGATCTGGAAAGTGCAACCTTGGGATCAGATGGTGCAGCATAGGAAGCACCGCTGTCATGAACGTTGTCGTTGGAACGAAGATGAACGTCGCGAATGGCTCCCTCTCAGGCACAAGCGGGTTCTCTGCTTCATTCCGCCACAGCTTCATCCCAACACCGCGTTCGGACGTAGTGAACTCGAAAGCGGCAGCAAAGATGCGGCGGCCAGTGGACAGCCTGCTGATGTATGCTGGTAGCATAGTCACCAGGTCCGGCATGTTCAGGTGATCATCCCAAGGATCGGGCTTATCGAAAAAGCACGACACGCGAATCGACGCGCTAGTCGGGATTCGTACGTGCTCCAGAAAGCCGCCACAACTCATCAAGTCCCCGGTCAATGTGAGGCTGCGGAGGTGCGCAAGCTCCGGCCACCGGGAGCGCGGCGGCCACGGATCGTCCTCGGCTGCTACTGGCCAAACATTCTGCAAGTTCAAGACCTCCAACATCGGCATCCTGCAAAGGCATCGGAAGAGCTGGTCGCGCGACGGCTCCGCTAGGGGTGCGGTCACGTCTTGAAAATCTGGATCCACATGGTGCAATTGCACGATGCCGGACAGAGGTAGACGCAGCTCAAAATGGATGATAGAAGGTGTGATAAGGGGGGACATAATCCAATCGATGGTGTAACCACTGAGCACCAGCCGACGAAGTGCCGGGACCGTCCAAGCGAAGAGGTCGTTCGACAGGGGGTCGACGAGCGATTCCTGTTCAGGGTCCAGTACCTGTTCCTCAGGAATTCCAATGCGGTATCGAGAAAGCTTGAGCGACTCCAGAAGCGGCGCAGGATTGGTAAGGGGGATCCCGAACACCATGGATCCGGGATTCACGATAACTTCCAGCTCTCTAATATGGAACATGTGCTCATTGATGACTTCGAATTCCTCTAGGTTGCGTTTCCAAGGGGCATACCCACGAGCAATATAGCGATGGAGGGTAAGAGGCAGGTCCTTGGTGCGAGCGAGGCCTTCCTTCATCCATTTCATGCTAGTCGCATACGTCATGTGTGTCCATAGCCTCGGGTCTCGGAAGAGCAGATCTCGCCAAAGACGACAGACCTGCGAGAGCGGCAGCCATCCTGGCAATTGTATACCAACCACTTTACGGTATGAAGATATCCATTCCTCGGGAGATGGATCATCGTGTATGGCTGGGTAGAGGTCGATCACATGCCTGAGGATGCGAGATAGGATTTCTGGGGGGATGCGAGGGTTATGGGCTACCGCATTGCGCTGTGTTGCAATAGATGACGCGGTTTCAGCGAGCTCCTTCAGTTCGTTGTCGTAGAGGCGGACTGCCTCTGTGACAGAATCTTCGTTATCAGAAGGCCCAATGCCTCGAATACGAGCAAGGTGCGCATTCGCAACCTCATTGTAACTGATGTTCACTGAGCTGTCGCTAGTTGGTCAGTCCAAGGGCCCCGAGCCATTGATGGTTTACATTACTACGCACCTCGCGGAGCGATCATAGTGCGCCTCCATCGCTGGTGAGAGGCAGGTCAAGTAGTCGCAGGAGCGAAGAGGCTCGGCTTAGAAAGAGAGTTTGCTCCCGTCACTTCATTTGGGGCCTATTGGGGCGCAGTTTTTCGCAGTGATCCAGTGTCAAGTCGGAACCGAAACTTACATCTTAGATTTCGGAGGAGACGGTGGCAGTAATTGTTACGCTCTTCACCACAACATGTTACAGCAGGTCGTTTCGTCGTCCCGGAAATCCTGCGCGTATCTGAAACGATCCTATCAAAAATTGCGGACCGGGTGCGTAGCAACAATGCGAAGATGCTGCTATCTGAGTGATTCTGCGAAGAGTATTGAGACAGTATTTCGCTCTGACAAGGATATTTGTTGGTCTTGAACAGTCTCGGGAGCGACTTGGGAACGACCGAGTGATAGCTTTGGCGAAGAGAGTGTCGTTCATTTAAGTTGAGATTAAACTTCATTAGGCGCCCGGGTGTGCCGCTTCCACAGCGTGGCTGGACTTCTCAAGCCAGGCTCGCAGCTTCTTGTCCGGAACATAGTCCAGGGGAGTCCGTGACACCTGTTGAAGCATAACAAAAAATTTGAGGCATCCTCGCGATACCATCGTGCGGAACAAAGACGAACAAAGGTAAATAAAGTCGCATGGATCCATGGAATTGGTAGACGCATAGGGTGTAACAGCACTCCTCAGATGCTATGCAGCACATGAGGAGTATACTCGAAATCTTAGAACTGAGTAACGTAGTAATATAGCTGAACATCACAAACGGAAATTGAATACCTGGTCAGTATTCGTCGGACAGCAAAAATCGTAACTACTCGATGCATTCGCATTTTACTGCTAGTCCATATATCTCCGCATCTCTTCCGGCACCGGACGAACGGGCACCATCCCCTCGAACTGACTCTTCCAGTCCTCGACATCTTCCCAAGGGACATTCAGGACCTGCAGATGTCCTTCCTCTCTGAGCGCGGCGAGACGCGGCGTGAAAGCTCCAAAGAACTTCGCATCTGGGAAGGGACTGCGTACCGGCTGCTTAGGCTCAAAGATATCGGCCGGTTCCGCGCGCTTCGTGTCGAAGAGAGAAATCGTGGACAGCTCTCTGAAAGAGCGAAACACGTCTGGATGATTTCCGTTTTCCGCATCCCCGGGCGCGTCCGGCGGAGCGCCGCCAGCCTCCATGAGCCGAAGAAGTATGTCTACGGCGCGAATGTTGAAGACAAGGTGTTCGATTCTAGTGCATCGCCCCAGTAGCTGCACCATCATCTCTATCGCGGTTTTGACCAGACGGACCCGTCTCATCTCTGAAAAGCAGCAGGAGAGGGACAGAAGCCGTGCATCTGGGAGTTGCAATGTGGGGATGAGCTTGCGCAACATAGGCAACACAGCTTGCGCCAGAGGGTGCGGCGTTGAATTGAAGGAGACCGTGACGAACGGCTCCCGCTCATTCTCAAGCGGTTCATCGGCTTTGCTCCTCCACAGCTTGATCCCGGAGCCATCTGCAGAGGTGGAGAATCCCAAAGCGGCAGCAGAGATACGGCGGCCGGTCGAGAGCCTGCGGACATATGCCGGGACCACTCTCAACAACTCCTCGACATCCATATCGTTATCCTGGATATCGCGCTTGGCGACCGAGCACAACACGCTGATTGATGCGCTGGTCGGGACCGTCACATGCTCCAAGAACCCAGCGCAGGGCATCATCTCACCGGCCACTGTGAGGCTGCGGAGGTGGGCAAACACGGGCCGCCGATGGCGCGGTGGCCATGGATCATCCGCAGACGAGACCGGCCAGCAGTTGTCCAGCTTGAGAATCTCCAGCATGGGCATCCGCTGGAGGCAGAGGAAGAGCTGGGCACGCAGAGGCTCCGCCAAGGGATCGCTCGCGTCCGGTTCGTCTGGCATGTCCATGTTCTGGACGACGGCGTAAGGGGGGAAACGCAGCTCGAAATGGGTGATAGAGGGCGTGATGAGGGGAGACATGACCCAGTTGAGGGTGAACCCGCTCAGCACGAGCTTCCGAAGTGCCGGAGCCTTCCCGGCGAGAAGTTCATTGGAGAGAGGATCGACCACGGGCTCGTATCCAGGATCCTGTCTCGGCTCTCCAGGAATTCCGATGCAATACCGGGAGAGGGTGAGCGATTCCAGAAGCGGTGCGGGATTGGTGAGGGGCACGGCGTAGATCATGGACCCGGGATTCATGAGGACTACGAGCTCCCTGATGTGGAATAAATGTTCATTGATTGTACTGAACTCCGTAAGGTTGCGCTGCCACGGGGGGTACCCATAGGGAATATACCGATGGAGTGTGACGGGCATACATTTTGAGCGAGCGAGACACTCCTTCAACCACGCAAGGCTCGTAGCATACTTCACCTCCGTCCAAAGCCTTTGGTCCTGAAAGAGGACATCCCGCCACCGACGACAGACCTGCGAGAGCGGCAGCCACCCGGGCAATGGCGTAGGAATCAGGGGCAAGTTGGCCAGCATTGGATGTACAGGCGGTATTCTCTCATGATGTGGTGGGCCGTCGTGCGTAGTCGGATGAAGGTTGATCACCTCTTTGAAAATTCGGGTGAGAATCTCGGGTGGAATACGCGAACTCTGGGCGACGGCGTTGCGCCGGGTCGCGAGAGCTGCCTGAGTATCAGCCAATGCTTTCAACTCGGCGTCATAGTGGCGCACTGCCTCCTTCACAAAATCCGAGTCGCAGCTGTAAGGATTGATTTCTTGAATAGGAGCAATTCGTGCATGTACGAGCTCGTCGTGATTGACTTTCGCTAAGCTGCTAGTGGTAAGTCAATGGAGCCCAGCCTGTTGCTATGCACTGCTACCCACCTCGCTGAGGGGTCATTAGGCCCGTCCATCGCAGGTGCTAGTGAGAAAGTATGAGAGACAAGATGTGCGTCGTCGCAGTAAGTTAGTAGATCAAGGTGGGTTTCGAAAGAGCGTTTGCGTCCGTGAGTTCGCTTGGGGGCGCAGCTTCCGCAGTGGTTGAGCCGGAACCGTGTTCCACATCTCAGATCCCGACGGCAAGGGCTTGGAACATATAAGAAGGTATTGTGCTGCCATCAACGCATGCTATGTGCAGCAGGGTCATTTCGTTGTGCACGAAGTTCTACGCATCTCTAGAGCCGTCATGAATATGAATTGCGGATGTCGACGACGCGAGGTCATTGGTTAATTGAGGAGCGGGCGCGATCAGTTTATGGTCCTACAAATCGACGCGAGTTAGTGTACCAAACATGTTAGGTATTGACGAGACAGAAATCGCTGCCCTCACGAAAGCTGGCAGGATTATTTTTCGACTGTCGAGGGAGTGTCGAAAGCGTCAAGCAATTTTGACGAGCAGTACACGCGGTTAGACGCCCGGTGCGTGTCGGTCCGGCGGAACGGAGCGGCACTGCTTCCGTGCAAGGCTGTTGGCAACATCATGATACTGACACGAATGGTTTGTCTCGTTCAGAAACTGCAAACTCTGTCAACCTGTTTGTGTGTGTAAGACGAGCACATTGACTTTAAGTCGTACGATTCAAGGCAGAAGGAGCAGCAAGATATAATCCATTGCATAGGCTATAATTTCAAGTGTGATGGAAGCCGCGATACAGAACCAACTTGTCCAAGACCCCGAGAGAAGAAAGCGATAGAGTAGTACGCAGAAATGTAGAGTATGGGTGAAAATATGATTTTCCGTTGCAGTACATGAGAAATCGGATGACTCAATACCCCTGCAAGAAATAAAACCGATGAGCGCCCCAATCATTCAAACAAATCTAACCACTGACTCACCTATTCAGGTTCGCTATGACAGTCCATATACCTCTCTATCGCTGCCGGTAGCGGCCGCACGGGCACCACCTTTCCAAACTGAGCTCTCCAGTCCTCTATGTCCTGCCAGCCTATGTTCAACACCTGCAACTGGCCCTGATCCCGCCTCAACGCTGCGAGGTACCGCGCAAATCTCCTGTAGAAATGTGATCCCTCCGGAGAGAATCGCAGAAATTTGAGGGCACCCAGAGCATTGGGATTGCGGGATGTATCAAGCAGGGAAATCGCGGTAAGCCCACGGAAAAAGGGGGGCGGTAAATCAGATTCCACTCCATCCGGAGGATTGACGTTCGAGGCATTCATTGACATCGCCTGAGTGAGCACGCAGGCAGCGCGCATGTTGAGGAAAAGGTGTCGAACACTGGGGAACTGTCCGCATAGCTGCATGAGTACCTCGGCCATGACCTCCAGGTTCTTCTTTGTTCGTTCAAAAACGCAGGAGAATGATAGAACCTGGAGATCGGGCAGTGACAATAACGAGGCTAGCCGGCATAATGTAACGGTCGGACATGCTGATTGTGCGGAGGCACCCAGATCGTAGGATATGTTGACGATTGACTGCCACGCCTCCGAGTTGTCAGCAGCGCGAGCTCCAGAAATTTGATTTCCCCAAAGCTTCAGCCCCGCTGTACGATCGATGGCATCGAGCTGAAATGTCGCAGCGGAGATGTGACGGCGGTCGGAAAGCCAGTTGACGTGATTGGAAAGGCTATTGAACAGGGGCATGAACCCTGTGTCATCAATCGAAACGCTGGAAGAATTGGTGACCGACACGCTGACAGATGCGCCCGACGGAATCCGTACGTGTTCTAGGAATCCAGCACAGGACGAGTCATTGCCGATCAATTCGAGTTTCCGGAGATGAGGGAAAGACAGCAATGTATCTGGCCACGGATCAACTGAAGGAATCGGGCAGAAGTTCTCCAGCTTCAGTGATTGCAAAGCAGGCATCCGCTCGAGGCAAAGGAAGAGCTGGGCATGAGATGGCTCTTGCAGAGGATCAGGTTCCGGCATCACAAAATCCGGTTCACCAAGTCCGTTATCGACGGCTATTGGCTGTAGGAACCCTTCCTCGTTCAAGTCTTCCACGAGACCTTGCTCAGGCAGGCTCAACTCAAAGTGAGTGAGGGACTCCGAAAGTAGAGGGGAAGTATCCCAGCTGAAAAAGAATCCGCGAAGCGCTAGCCGGCGAAGGGCTGGCATCTCGCCCGCAAATAGGTTGTCGGGCAGGTAGTCGACTATTGAATCGCGGTCACCCGTGGTTTCCATTCCAATGCGATACCGGGAGAGGGTGAGCGACTCTAGGATCGGGGCGGCGTTGGTGAGGTGAACCGACAGGGTCGTGTACGATTTGGGATTCATGAGGATGACAAGCTCTTTGATATGCGAGATGTGGTCGTTGATCAAATTAAGCTCGATCCTGCCGGGTTCCGATTCAGGCTCTGACGACGACCCGCGAGGAATGTACCGGTGAAGGGTGACAGGAAGGTGCTGGACATGAGCGAGATGCTCCCTCAACCAGGCTATACTGGTCGCGTACGTCACTTCCGTCTGAAGCGTTCGGTGGGCTTGTGCCACATCTCTCCAACGACGACAGACCTGCGATAGGGGTAACCATCCCGGCAAGGATCGTCTAGCATTGGCCACCTGAACCTTCGAGGGTGGAGGATCGTCGTGTATAGTTGGATGAAGGTCGGCCACAAATCTGAAGATGTGAGAGAGGATTTCTGGAGGAATACGCAAATTCTGGCTGATAGCATTGCGCTGAGCAGCAACGGACGCCGAGGTTTCGGCCAGACTCTTCAATTCCTCGTCATAGCGGTCCATCGCTTCTTTGACGGAGTCTTCATCACTATACTGATCAACGTGTCGAACATGAGCCAGGTGCACATTCGAGATGTCCTGATGAGCGCGTTTCGATGAGCTGCGAACACGATCACGATAGTCAGTGGTCAAAAAGCTTGTTGATGATGCCGTTACAACCCACCTCGACGTGATCGAACGATTGTTTCGTTCTTCCATCACAGCTGTCGGATGTGCCAGATGCAATTATTATACGTCGGCGTAGTGGTGAATTGTTCGAGGTGGAAGTCGTCAAGAGATCCTTTGTTTGCATTTTTGGGACGCGACCCGAGTGACCAAGCGGCGAGTGACGGATGCAAACTGCGATTCGCGCTCCTTCCTGAACGTCCGAGATGGAATGTTCACCATCGAGACATTTCGACATATCGACACCACAAAAGGCACCACATGTTGCGTTACAGTTGCTGTCTACAACTTCAGTTTGTACCATACAAGGATATTCGCTATCTGAGGCTCTCCCAAGGGAGACTATGATTTATCATGAAGAAAAAGATATTATTCTGTTGTGATTCTGGGCGAGGCTGTCCTTCAAGATCCAAAGCGAAGGTAAGTCTTCTGTGCAGAACAACATTCCATGGCCACATCGCGAGCTCAAAAAGTAATACAAGGCCGGTAGAAATACTTCTCTACATTCGCAGCATGCGGCTGCACAGGCACGAGGCCCTGGAGCCGCTCTCGCCACCACGCAACATCACGGTCAACTACATACACCATTTGCAAAGCGCCCTTTCGCTGCGCGAGCTCCCTGACGGGCTTTGCCAGCTTCGCCATGTGCACCTCCACCGGCATCAAATGCATCCCCACCACGTCACGAAGGATCGACAGCACCCGTAACTTCCCCAATACATCTTCCGAGTGGTCCGTGCGCGGGCTTGGCGCCGCCGGGAAGAACGTCACTGTGCGCGAGTTGATGACGAGGTGCTCGACGCCCGTGAGCGCGCCAAACAGCTGTGGAAAGCGCACCCCCATCCGCACTGGCTGTGTGCACATCGTGTCCCCGCAGAACACTCCGAGCGTGCGGAGGTCCCGCAGGCGCAGCCCGCAGCACAGATGCGCGAGCAGCGGCAGGCACACATTCTCGAGACTCGAGAGGCCTGTGCCAAAGTCCGCGACGAGGAACGGCACGTCCTCCTCGATGCCCGAGGGGTGCTCGCGCCACGCTTGCATACACAGCATAGGGTAGAAGTCCGATACTTGGAAGGCGAGCGCTGTGATGCGGCGCGCGGAGGCCGCGTAGGCGATGTAGGCGTGGATGGCGGAGGCGATGGGCTGGGGCGCGTTGGGCATGTCATGGAGGAAGAGGCTGGTCATCCTGAGTGCCGTGCTGGGCGGTATCTTCACCCGCTCGAGGAACCCGGCGCAGTCGGTGATGTTGCCTCTCAGCACGAGACGTTGTAAATGGGGAAAATGGACCGTGACATCGTCGGGCCATGAATCGGGTGTGGAGGACCGGGGGAAGCAGCGCACGAGCTCCAGGACCTCCAGGTTCGGCATCCGCCCGAGGCAGGAGAGGAGATGCGGGCGCCTGGGCCCCGCCAAGTAGAAGCGCACCGGCGGATCGTCCTCCGTTCCTTGTGTTTCGCCAACGGGTGTGCGAGGAAAAGTAAGCTGGAAATGCGTGATGGACTCCGTGAAGAGAGGCGAAAGAAGGATGGGCTGCGGCAAATAGCTCTGAAGGCAAATGCGACGCAGCGCAGGCACTTCACCACCAAAAATCGTCTCGGGAAGTGGGGTCACCAGTTCTTCCTCCTTCTTGTTTAGTTCGTCATACCGCTGCGTGGAGAAAGTGACTGACTCCAGAAGGGGCGCCGAACTTGAGAGAGATGTACGAATCGGTGCATGGGCCAGCTCATTGAGGTACGCGGTCTCGTCGCCGACAATGATCACGAGCTCCTTTATGTGCGAAAGGTGATCATTGATAACTTCGAACTCACGTCTCATGTTCGACTTGATGTATCGATGCAGTTTGACGGGTGCTCCCCGGACGTGAGTGAGAATCCATCCTAACCACGGCAGATTCGTCGTGTACGTGAGCTCCGTCCAAAGGCTGAGGTCATGTAGTGCGATTGTCCGCCATCGCCGACAGACGTGGAGCGCCTCCAACCACCCAGACCATTCCCTACGCTGCCCAACATTCGGATACGCTTGCCTTTCCGTCGCACGATGGAAGTCGGCGGTGAAATTGAAGATGCGAGAGAGTACCTCTGGTGGGAGGCGAGAGTTCTGGCTGATTGCGTTGCGTCGTGCGGCCACCAAGACCAGCGCACTCTGTAGCTCTTCCATTTCGCTATCCAGGAGATCTAACGCGTTTTTGATGGAAGATGGGCGACTGTGAATCGATACATCGGCAACTTTGACAAGACGACTATTGATTAATTCGTGTACTTGGCCGTTTCGGTGCGGCAGACTCCTGCAAGATCATAAATGCCATACCACGACCGGTAGAAGCAATGCGAATGTTATTTTACGAACCTGTCGAAATTATCGAGCTGCAATATTGTGTCCTTGGCTGTCGAGGACCAGGTCAAACTGCTGCCAGAGACGCGCGACGCGTTGCTCCGGTTGTCCCCAAAACGTCCTGAATGGCCGGCCGGCCGGCCAGTTTCGATTTACCCATTGTCCGTTTCTCAACAGAACACAATTTTGACAAGATACGCAACACATCGATTTTAGATTTTAGTTCTTCGACACAGACGGTCATAGATACACAGCCGTCTACACACAATACAAAGAGCCGGAAC
>QUOP01000198.1:0-104732 GCA_003675405.1 Hericium coralloides | reverse complement strand
GGCGGCGCCAGGCTGCAGTTGTGGCTTAGTGATCTGCCGCAAACCGAAGTGACGAAATGCGAACCTTTACGAAGAAGCCATGGGCTAGTACTTTTTCCTCAGCATCGATGAAGCAGAAGGTGCCTGATAGAGGGAATGAGACTCTCTCCAATGTGATATCTATTGCGGCAGCGGGAAATTATGAGCCATGCAGGACATTACGGGACGAAGGGTAGAAAGTTCACCTAGGAAAGGTCGCTGCTTCTAGGACGACAACGTCGTAGCCTTCTCTGGCAAGAGCGGCGGCTGCATAGCTGCCGCTGGGGCCACCCCCGACGACGAGAATTTGAGCATGCTGAAGGTGCTCAGAAAAAGCTTCTCGTTACTCAGTGACAGAAAAGCACTCACAGAAGGGACAGCAGCTGACATTGTGAGAGACAAGTGGGGACGAAGGTTTACGATTCGGTACTGATCTTCGGTCTTAGCCCTTTTATAACTCCTGGGGCCTCAGCGGCCCTACTTATCCGGAAGGTAGGTCCCCGCCAATCATTACAAATGTACATCATGGTCCATAAGCGTGAACATGCTGGAAATGCAAGGTTAACTTTTGGCGCGGGTTATGGTGCAAAGAAGTCGAGAAGATGCTTATCTCAGGGGAAAGTAGCGGGTCAAGGGACCTTGAAATCTGCCTGGCGCTCGGAAGCTGGCGAGCCACAAGGCTTCGTCTCATGTAAGTCACGTAAGTGTGTTCATCGGACAAGCGCCTTCACTGAAACATGTCTTCTGCAGGCGGCCGTGTGGTATCTCTTTACCTTGGATTTCTAGGAAATCGGTCGATCCGGGTCAGTATCAGTACAGCAGATTGACAAGATAATAGATCAAATATACCAGGCTACTCTGCCTTGAGATCCAGCTGTCAATCTTGTCGCTTGCTACTGTGAAAGCGACGTCAAACTGACGACATCAATGTCATGGTCAAGCCACAGCAAGCCATGAAGAATAACTACTCCCGGCCGATCAGAGGAATAACTCATGATTTACGACCCGTGGTATAATTTCCGGGAGTCGTAGACCGTGGATAAACTGATCGAGAGAACATGCACGCCACGCGGGGCATGATCCTGCGCACAATGTTGCCCAATATCCCATGGACCGCGATGTCTAGCCGCAAGATCATAGGCGATGGCTCACGTTCTAGCTAGGAGTGACTGCCCGAATGGCGCGCAGGGCGGTCTCGGTAGCTCTAGGGAAAACTCAGAACTTGTGTTCGAGAAGTCGCAGTCTGATGGTGAGCATCGCAAGAAAATCATCAGCACGCCTCATGGGATGCTTCTATACATACCAGCATCATGCAGTGCCAGATTGCATCCAGATTTCCATTCTTCAGCGAAGCGTTAGCCGAAGAGAGGTTGGAATGAGGTACAAGTGCCACTGTTGTGCTTTCATGGAGATAGGCAAGAGACAGTAGATTCAAAGACCGTGTCAGTAGCAGTTAGAGGTGACGGACGCAATGATGATCTAGGCGATCAAGTTTTCGGAGTTTTAAACTGGTAGCTACAGCCAACTCAGCGCTACCCCGAGCCTTGCCCGAACCTGTTCGTCGACGTCTCGCTCGCTCGATGCTCCTAGTTACTCGTGCTCTTCACTCGCAGTGCTCAGGGTGAGTGCAGCGTCCCACAATTCTGGCGCAATATCCATGGTTTCCACCAGCGCGAAAGCAGATAAGCGAACTTCAGCGCCGCTTCCAATACTGTCCAGGGCTGATACGTTCCAACCTCTCCGACAGTCTGTGATCAAAGTTCTTTGGAAATCTAAAAGATATGCGGCATCGAAAATCGAGTCTTGGACGCATGCGTCGAATAGCCGAGTCCTGAATGTCCGTAGCCGCGTGGCTGCTGCATTCCGCTTTACGCACTCCCGCTAATGGTTTCTCTCGGAACATTTCTCGAACTATTCAGCAAGTGCCCCTGAAATTGCTCCCCTGGTGGCTAGGATCATCTTTGACCTTGATTGATGACAGCATCTGTCGACTTTATCTTCTATGGCAGATGTCCCCACTAGGCCTACAAGCCTCACGAAGAAACGGAGGTTACAGACTTGCGGCTATTCTTTCAGGTTTAGTCTGTCAAGACCAGGACTACGTCAGCGATTACTAATTGGCAATAATCATTCCAGACGCCAGCTCATTTCCGCGTACAGATCTTGTGGTCCCGGTTTCTATGTCAAACGACTTCTCATAACCGGTACCAAATGGTGCGGGAGTACTTACGGGCCGCTCCAGATTCTTTTCGGCTGCCCGAGGCTCGTCATGATTCATGTTCCATCCCTCCTTCGCTCAATGTTGATTGACAGTCGTGGCAATGGCACCCTCACTTACGGTCAAGCGATGAATATCTCCCGGTTTATCGCCTCTACTCGGATGCGCACAGGCCTTGCGTCATAGATAGGTGACTACTTTATCTTTATACTACTCAAATCTGGTTTCTCGTCCTTTCTTGTTTAAATCTCTGAGAGCGTCAAGCTTCGTCAATCTCGACTTCTCATTTTGGCCGCTTACCACATTCGATAGGATTGAACGTTTAATTGAAGTGAACTGGCAAAATGGGCTATGTCGCTTCCCATCTTCAGTCAGTCCGAAATGATCCTGGGTCTTCGAATTCTAACTCCGTAAAGAAGGAAGGTTCACGTAGCCAAGACCTCAGACTCGCACGGAAAGTACGACGTGGGACAACTGCAAGTACCAGAATCGACAACGAGACGTATGGATCATCCCTGAGGTAAACCCATCTGATGAACTCCAAATATCTATCATGCCTTCGTTTCTCCGCAGGAAGACGGCGTTGCGACGCTCTTCACCGCAATGCGGCTCTATGTTTCCCGTGCCATCGCGAGGTACATAAACTGCACTGTCCGGTCTCATCGTACAAAGAAGTTCTTCTTTCGCTCAGATGAAGAGGTTGTTTGACCTCCGTCAATCCATCATTCGGCCTGCCGAATGCAGGCTGCATTACGTCGACTGGACATATCAAGGTGATTGTTTTTCTACGTATTTTCTATCTCCTCGTTTCACAAAGACGACAGGCTCAAGGATTTTTGAAATTCATGTCTCCTAGTGACACGAGGCCTCAACGAGGCCTGCACAGAAGACTCCTCTTAACCGAGAAGACGTCTTTCTGGTTGCCTCTTATGTGTCGAAAGAAATGGTGGTGCTCAGCTGACGCTGCTATCGACGTCTCGACTCGTACATGCTGTATACGATGTTACCAGCGCTCTCGCCGGTACGGAGGTCCGCGCCAGTCTGGGTGATCGTTCACGCAAACGTATACACTCGACAAGACGCCCTGTATTGCGCCAGATCAGAATGGGGCCTGTGGATGCAATGTAGAATGCATACGGAACGACAGCGACAAGGATAGAAAGAACGCCGGGCTAAAGCATCCACGATCACCGCAACGTGCCATGCTCTGCAAGGCGTAAGTATGTTCCTCGTTATCGTCTTCCACCTATCTTTGCTGCCGCATTCGTCCGAGATCAGAAGACGCGTCAACGAAGCTTGCGACTGAATTGCTGCGAAGTGCTTCCCAGAGCGCGCGGGGCCAGGCAAGTTCCCATGCACCATTTCCGTCGCTGTGCTGGTTCTAATTCACGGCCGCCCTTCCTCCAAACGCCAGATTATGCCGTTGTTTAGACATCCCCAGTCACGAGTGCCACCGCCCGTCCTCTTTTATCTGCTCGCAACAACCGGGCTCCACGAAACAGTCCTTTCCTTCTGCCGTAGGGTAAGTCTGATCCAACAATTGGGGACGAAGAGCGCATCGTGGTGCTGCATTCTCCGTCATTTGGACGCTCAGCGCTAGGTACGCAGTAGGAGCATATCGGTATGACGCAGCATTGCAATCACAACGCCCATGTTTACTGCAATACAAAACCCACGTCAAACTCCCTATACCGGAGCTTGATACTGCCCCACCCACAGACACTACGCCGGCTTGCAGACGCCAAGGACCGCTCAGAGACATGTGCATGTGCTAGGGCAGCCCTCGACTATCTTACGTTAAAAAGACTCGCCAGTCCTCTGAAGACAATAAATGAACTGACATTCTGAGGACCTTGTTACGATAATAGATGCAATACACGAGCTTGAGATTCCTGAGACGCTCTCGCGCTTTCACCGCAATGAGCGTAAGATACGTATTATTAACGACGGGAGCAGTATCCCATAATTCTTCAAGATTGAACATGGCCAGTACAAGCACTATGCATTCGGCAGTCCCACGGAGTCCCAACATTGTACGGACGGAAGCATATCAGATAAATATGGACAGCATTCTAATTACACGACACCGATTCAAGTCATGTCCGTCGATAACTTTCGTTAAGTGTCTACGCCTTTGCATCTGGGTACAGCTCTTGTCGGACGTGGTCCGCGGCAGCATCTTCCTCGTCAAGCGGGCCCTCAGTCTCATGGTGCCCCGGTTCAGTCATCTGCGACTCGACAGCGGAAGACGACGCATCTGCCGACGACGCGGCAGACGCAGACGACTCGGCCGACGCAGACGCAGACTCGGCAGCAGAAGCGGACGACGCAGCAGAAGCCACCGACTCAGTCGTCTGCTGTGTCGCCTCCGACTCGTGCGCACTCTCGCTCGCCGCCTGGGACCCCACCGCACTCGCCGCCTCCGACTGCACGACGCCAACGGAGCTCACGACCTTCTCGGGCACCTCCGCAGGCTGCTGCACCGGCGCCTCGCTATTCACGGCCTTCTTATTGTCGTGCGCAAAGACGTCGCGCCCGGGCTCCGCGAGGCGCGGGTCGACGAGCGTCGTGTCGGCGGCCGCGGGGACGTCCGCGTTTTGGCCGAGCTTGTCTTCGACGACGATGGCGCCGCGGCCGCCGGCTTCGCCGCCGATGGTGGCGACGGGCACCGTGGACTGGTGCGGGGTCGCGAGGATGCTGCCTGCGTATTGCGAGTACTGTGACGAACGAGATGAGCCTTGGGTATTTATGCAGAAATCGAACTACTCACATCATCGTAGAAGTCGTTGCTGGCGACGACAAGAATGAGTCAGCATAGAAGATGCGTGCGGAATAGAGGTACTGACCAGCCGAAGTCCCAAGTCTTCAGCCATTTCGCATGATGGCACTGGCTCTTCGTCCATGGATTGCCATACGTGAGCGGGCTGAAGATCGAGAAATTCCAGATGGCGAGGACAATCAGCACTGCAGCGACCTGCAGACGTATCCGTGGGCGCAGCGTCGACGTCAAGAAGTCGAATACGCTGCAGAGCAGGAGAATGGCAAAGTAGAGCGCGGGAAGATAGTGGTGCAAGAAGAGCTGACGACTCATGATGAAGAAGGGGAAGTAGTGCATGCTCCAGCCGATGAACAAAAAGCCGAGGAGGGTGTCATACTTAACGACTTTGGCTGCATGGCGGTTTCAGTAAGCTGGAAAATTGTAGAAAACGAACACCATGCTTACTGTTCTCGAAATCCCTGTATCCTCGCTTGGCGCGTAAGATGAGCAGGGCACGCACAGCAACATACGCGAGGACGGCAGCCGTACTCGACCACCAAATCATAGGGTTGCCGAGAAGGTAGATCTGGCGGTGGTCCTTCACCCAGAAGTTCTGCAAAAGAATGGTGTCAACAGAAGAACAAGTAGATAGCTGATGAAGACGCTCACAATGCCGCGGCGGAGGCGAGGCCACGAGGCCGGCCGGGAATCGTACGTATGTCTGTCAGTTAGTCCCGCATTGGTCTTGTACATGACTTGCTGCAGTTCCCAGAACTTCTCCAAAAAGCTGGGTTTGCGGTAGTTGACTTTGGGCGCATCCGCCGGAACTACATCACATAAAGCAAATCAGTGACTGGTCAACATTGCAGAGCGACGCTGCTTACTGTGAGGGTGCTCATTCGTTTCAATAGTCCAAAGTGAGTTTGGTCGCTTGGCATTCTTATTGCAGGTCACCTCCTGCTGCTCATAGGCCCAGGACGGGAGCTTGACCTTGTGCGAGAACAGATAACAACCCGTAAGCGCATGGCGCAAGCGGAAGACCGTTCGCAGCGTCCGCACGCGCTTCCGCGAGACGGGGTCGCTCCGCGCGCCCTTCTCGATCTCCACGAACCAGTCGTCGTTGCCGTCGCCGGAGAAGTCGGGCAGGCCGTACGCGGACACCTCGTTCTGGAAGTCGACCTCGGAGACGGGCGGGCGGAAGTCGTGCGAGTGCAGCGCCTTCTCGGTGATGATGTGCCGCAGCTTGATGCGCGCACCGTTCTCGAGGTAGTGCAGGCTGTCGTAGTCCTGCCAACCGCCCCAGACGTCGCCGTCCTGGGTCGCGTTGACGATGCGCCAGTTGTTGTTCGAGTCGCGGTGGGGGTACAGCGTGATTTGTTGTTCTGCAAGAAGAATTAGACGATGTGTGGTTCTAGGGTCAAAGGTCCGACGCACGTTGGCTGCCACCGGGATAATTGTGCGCATGCGAGTGGAGATAGCCTCCTTGAGTATTGACATGGCGGATGGTGACAGTAGAACCCAGAGCGACATCTGGTTCGGGAATAAATCAGACGGACCCTCGTTCAAAGTGCCTGATTGCATACCTGTAAAAGTATCGGTCATGGTATGTCCGCCCAAGGTATGCTGGAACTCTGCGCTCATGAACCCATCGCCCTCTCCCGAGTTCTCCAGGATCAAAAAGTGGATCTGGAACATGGTCATGTAGAACAAAATCGGAACTACAATCAAGCACAGGGCGCGCGCCCAGAAGTGCTTGATCCACAACTTCGGAGGAATGCGCGTGTCGCCCAGCAGAATCCAGAGCTGCTTGATTGTCCCGAGGCCGATGGTGGCGATCGTCAGGAGACCGACCCACTTGCAGCTGGCCACGGCACCGAGCGAGAGGCCGGTCAGCGTGAGCCACGTCCACCACCGTTCGTGAATGGTTCGTGCTTGTCCTCGTTGCTGAAGCCGGTCCATAAGAACACAGTCAGAGCAGTGAAGAAGATGAGCGGAGAGTCGAGAAGGATGTGCCGGGATTGAGTGATGAGGCCGTTTTCGAAGGTGATGAAGAGGGAGGCGAGGAGCGCGGTCGTTGCGCGGCAGTCGCAGCCGCGAAGAGTCAGATATGAGAGGGGGACAGTTGCAATTCCGAGCATGGCCGGAAGCATACGCATCGCGACATACGGCGTATTTTCGTAGACTCTGCGGGGACATGTAGATAAGATAATGCTGCAGAATGACAGGTGAGCATGGTACGCACTTTCCAATGTCCTTGAAGTCGAAATTTCCATCAAAGCCGAACAGGAATGCGGTCAGGGTGATGAGCAGCTTGGCTAGAGGAGGGTGCACGTCGACGAAGTAACGTGTCTTGATGTATCGACCGGCGAATTTTCCAAAATGGACCTCATCGAAGCTGTATACCACCACAACATGGAGAGCACAAATCAACGTCAGAATACACCTAGTCATACTGCCATGGAAAGTAGCACGTACACAACGCTATTCGGCTGAGATATCCGGAACAGGCGCACTGCAGACGCAACTAGGGTGATGCCAGCGAGCAGCTTCCACTCGCCGGACGTGATGTGCAGTCCGCCTGAAGGGTACTCAGACTTGCGCGACGGGCCATAACCGCGCGACGCAGCTGCTCGACGTTCGTCTGCATCGAGGTGGCCTTCTCGGGGAGTGGGGAACCGCTGGGAGGTGTAGCTTGGAGGCGGGGAAGCTGGGCGCCGCGCACGGACGCTCGCCATGGGGTAATGAGTGACAAGCCTACGCTTGCAGGAGCCGGGTAGACACGCTAGGCAGCGCTAGACTGAAGCAATACGAGACAAGAAGATGTAAAAGAGATGTAGAGTAAGAGGGAAGAGCGTAAGGCTCGTGGCGGTCGACGTTGCAGTCAGAGATGCGTTTGCGGCAGCACAGACTGTGCGCTTATCCGGCCGTGCCCCTGCATCATTCGCTGGACTGCGCTCTATACAGCCCTCCTGCGTAGTGCATCATGTCGTGTCATCGCACCGAGGTAACCCATTGAATACCCCGGCGCAGCTGACTTGTGGAAACATGTTGTTTATATGGGTACTGCCTAAATGCGAATATGCTACACTAGTGCTGAACGACACTTCCTTTCTATGCTCCCTCTCGCCTTCTCGGTGCCGCGCGCAAGATGTCGTCCACCCTGTGTGCAGAAAACGATTAGGTTGTCTGGCCAAAAAATGCATGCGGCAAGGACGTACCGAATGATCATCTCTGCAGCCTCACTTGCGCTGAGCACTACCTGCCGCTTCAGCTTGTAGCTCTCCGTGACCCCAAGGCTCCTCATCGACCCAATCGTGCCGCGCTCCATGTCTACAACAAAACCATTAATCACCCGCATCAACGCATAGCCAAGGACCATCCTCACCAAGGCCCGCATCAGCCTGGCCCTCATAATGCGCCGCCCTCAGCCGCGCCACGAGGTCCGACGAGTCGTACCCGGCGTTGTCCGCAAGGATCGTCGGAATCTGGCGCAGCGCGTGCGCGAACGACTCGGCCGCGATCGCCTTCTTGCCCTGCACGCGCTTCGCCGCGTCCTCGACCGCGACGCTCATCAGCATCTCCGCGCAGCCGCCGCCGAGCGTCACGCGCGTCTCCTTCACCGTCTGCGAGATCACGGACAGCGCGTCGTGCAGCGAGCGCTCCGCCTCGTCGACCATCTGGTTCGTCGACCCGCGCAGCACGACCGTGCACGCCTCGCCCGCTGCAACGCCGGAGAACTTGATCAGCTGTGGGTGCGCGATACGGTACATCAGCGAGTGATGGTGGTCCTCCGGGAATGCGGAAACGTACCTTGTCCTCGCCGATCATGATCTTCTCGATGAGCTCAGACCGGCCGAGCTTAACGAGGTCGGGCCGGTCGAACGTGCTGGCGATCTCGCCGCCAGTGACGAGCGACAATCGCTCCACACCTTCAAAGTCGGCGTGCTCGATGACCATGATGCCCTTGTCCGAGAGCAGGGACTCGGGGTAGTTGTAGATCAGCTGTCGGTTCACGAATACGTTGATACCGTGTGCGGCGATGGCCTCGACCTTCGCTTTCATTTTTTCCTGGTGAGTCGGTGAGATTACGACGCATATAATCGCAGAATGGGGTACATACCCGCTCGGCGCGCTCGAGCTCCGCAAGCTTGCCTGTGCTGTCCACCTTGACACGAGCGCCAAAGACTTTGATTTTGTCGGTGTCCATGGCTGGTAGAGTAAGTTAGCGAAGATATCAAGCCAAATCGGAAAGTCATACAGGTGTTGGCGATCAGAATTTTAGCATTTTCAATGCGCTTCGGGCTGTTGGAGCTGATGGATTTGTCGAGGATGAATCCTGCAGGATGCCATCCATGAGTCCTTGTGGTTACGTCTAGGCTATAGACGACGTACCTTCATCGAGATACGAATCCGTCAGCTTTCCGCCGACCTTTTTGATAATTTGGATGTGCTCCAGATCTGTTGAGCCCTGCGATCCACGGAAGATGTCAGTCATGAAAGCTTTGATTGTACGCTAGATAGGCAATCACCTTCAACCGCAAGACAGCATCCACAGCGAGATTGGCGAAGTAGTCCTTGTCTTGAGACAGGACTTTCGACGATAACGTTGTCCGTGCGATGTTGAGCAGATCCTGGCGGAATGTCTCAGGGTTTGATCTGCATTCAAAAGTCAGATTTCTGCCCAAACGTCGAAGATCGGGCAGACGCACGCATGGTCCACCGCCGCATTCTCCAACGCCTTCAGCGCAGCAACACTCGCAATCCGATACCCCTCCACAATCGTCTGCGGGTGTATCTTCATCCCGATGAGCTTCTCCGCCTCGCGCAGCAGCTCCGCCGCGAGCACACACACGCTCGTCGTGCCGTCGCCGACCTCGTCGTCCTGCACCTTCGAGATGTTCACGAGGATCTTCGCCGCGGCGTTGTCGAGCTGGATCGCCTTGAGGATCGTCGCGCCGTCGTTCGTCACGTTGATGTCGCCCGACGACATCGACTGCAGGATCTTGTTCATCCCTTTCGGGCCCAGTGTCGATTTCACGAGATCGCCGAGCGCGAGCGCGCCGACGAAGGAGGAGAGGCGGGCGTTCTCCGCCTTTTCCTCTGTTGCCTGGGGATTTCGATGAGTTCGTGCAATGAAATAGCCGGGAGTGTTCTTACCTCTTCGTTAAAGATGTTCATAGACATGGTGGTTGGGAATGGGATGTCTTTAGAAATTGCGAGCGCGACGCGTCCCCTCAGAATCGAGCAGTAATACGCGTGGGAAAAACAGAAGGCATATGCCGTCGATGCAGTGGCGATGATGTCAACCACAACTTGAAAGCAGTCCTCTACAACCTCATGCTATTTAGATCTTCAGCGACGTATCAGGGTTACGGTGCTTCTCATAGCACGAATTCACTTTATGGGGGGGCTGTTCTTGCTCAATGCAATTTCACTCAATTTATGCATCTTTTCCGCGTTCTTCTAAGCAGGATGGCAACCGCAGAACGCAGCAGCACATTTAATGGGAAGCTAAGTAAGTTGCATTATACTGTCTCTAATGATTATGTCCATGGCGCGCATCACAGTCCACGGGTGTGTATCTCTACGAAATGCATCCTTGGTCCGATTGTCCTCGAACCACTAACAGTACCGGCCATTCACGGAGCGTAACAACACAGCGCTGTAGCCAACCCGATCTTGTTAGCACGCAACACAGCTTAAATAAACGACAACGTACGTGCTATTTCATGGTCCGAGCCCCTCATCTAACGACATTCTTGGTCATGACGGGTTGGCTGCGGTTCAAGAAATTGCTGGTACCGCCACCGACGAAGCCGCGGGGATGGGACTGTCGATCGCCATATCTGCCGGAGGTCCTCCAGTTGGCATAGCCATACCGATCAGCTGGGGGTCCGTGGAACCAGACGGTATTGCGGACAAGGCAGTCATCGGCTCGATTTCCCTTCGGAAACTACGTGAAATGTCCAAATGAGCGTTGAGTTTGGCTACCTGAAGTGCCCGATTTAGACTCACATGTCAACATCACTTTCGGAGACATGTTGGGTGAGTGCGAGATCAATTATCTGAAAGAATGAAGCTCACATAGGATAACCGCCGGCCAGCAGAGTTCTGGCAAGCGGCGCTGCATGCGCCGTGGCAACCAGCATACTCAACACGACCACGAAGGAATGCATAGCGAAGAATAAACTGCTCGAAGGTTTAAAAAAGGGAGGTGTAGAGACCAGCTCCTACAATGAATACAAAGGGGGCAACCAGGCTGCCGCACCGTGTCCGTCTCCGCCTGGCTTTTGAGTGCCCCGGCAGCACGCTGACTCACACCGATTTAGCCGTCGCAGGTCGTTGCCATGTCCTGAACATAGCTCCACAGATCTAGAACTGAACGCTTTATTTAAGTATAGGTGATCGAAGGCGCCACAGGTTGCAGACCCTGATGCCTGTGCAGGGAGTACACAGCAACTTGTCTGCTGCGCCCCCTCATACATCATCGCTGCATCAGCCCTTTTCCCCGTTCGATCAAGTTCATACTGTTCTAGCTCTTCAGCCGGATGCTCGCCCCGATTGCGTCATGATATGCTTGAGAATTCCTTGCTTCCCCGCTCCAACTTCAAAAGGCTTTCTCGGAACATAGGGCGGTCGCCGTGTCTATATCTGGAACGAGTTACTATGGCTCCTCATAGCGTGTTTCTCATCATCGGAGTCGTAAGGCCATTTTCAAGATGGGGGCCATCACATCTTGAAACGGGAACCAAAGCTGATGGTCCGGACCAGAGAAGCGCTGGTCTCTGATTCGTCAAACCAGGACAGGTATCGGGACTTATGACCGGAGCCTCAAGCTTTTGAAGACGGATTTCAGCTGCTTTGTAGAGGGAAAAGGCAGGCTCTTCCGTCGCCTTCACCCTCACTCTGTTAACGTCAACTGTAGGGCGGTCATACAATCCACACCCGTCTCTTGAACACTAATTCAGCGCTTTTCTGTTCTCGCTTATTCATGATTATATCGCTATCCATGATAACTTCAGGGCCCCAGCACCCCTGGCAATAGCCTATCAACAACAGAACAACGACATCATCTTCACGATCGCAGTTTCCATCGTCGCAGCTACTTGGGACTTGCAGAGATGGCGAGATGACGTGTTCTGTGCGTCTTTCAGGTTTCGAATGGGTGGACAAATCGCCGGAAAATGAGATGCTCATGCCAAGTTTGCGAGCGAGGACGGGCTTGCCTGTGAGACGTGGTGGCCAATATTATATGTAGGAAAATAATGTTGAGCATGAAGTCGATTCATCTTCGAAATACATTACGAGTAAAGTTAGTCGTGGTCGTGTACGATTACAGGTACTTAAGTGTAGCTTGCTAGTACAGTGGCTACAAACCTTTGTGGGTTCTTGTAGACTCCTGTAGATCCCTACAAAAGTCTGGTTAGGGTTGGGTACGTTTGCTACTTACAACAGCTCTTGAAGAACTGTACATGACGTCTCCCAGGCAGCATCAATGGCCACCGACTTTTGGGCCAGTTCTCACCAGTACGTTTCCAATATATATTCAGTGAAGAACTCACCTCCCAATATGTCCCAGTAAACGATGGCAGATCGACCGCGCCACGCTAAGACAGGCGCGCACCGATGACCTCCACTACGTCGGTGACCCCGAGATGATCGACTTTTTCTATATCTTCTTCGCGAATCGTGGGTGCTTGAGTGCTCATTTCTTATGCTGTTATGCTGATGGCAGACAGTGATATCGAAGCTAGGCAAGCAACTCCAGCTCCGTCAGCGCGTTATCGCGACTGCGACTGTCTTTTTCCTGCGCTTCTATCTGAAGAATTCAATCTGTGATACCGACCCATATATCGTCATTGCTGCGTGCTGCTATGTTGCGGCCAAGGCTGAGGAGGCACCGGTACATATCAAGAATGTTGTCGCAGAGGCGCGATCCGTATTCAGTCGTGAGTGTCTCTTCGTTGTATTAAAGCCACCCTCAATTCAGTCAAATCCTTGCTGACACGATCGTAGAGGAACCATACAATATGAAATCCTTTCCCACCGACAACTCAAAGCTCGCCGAAATGGAGTTCTACCTCGTTGACGACCTGGAATGCGATCTGACCGTCTTTCATCCATACCGCACGCTCATGGCGCTGTGCTCTTCATCCTCGTCCTCCAGTGGTGTGGAAGCCGGCGAGCTTGGTGTTGGCATTGGCGCGGAGGAAGGCGAACGTTATTGGGGTACTGGCGAAGGCCGCCTCGAGCTGGGCGAACGTGCACTACAGACGGCCTGGTGAGTACTCGCAACCGTGCCTTCACGAAGCATGTTCTAACGGAATCATGCAGGCTAATCATCAACGACACATACCGCTCGCCCCTCCCGCTCCTGCACCCCCCACACCTCATCGCCATCACCGCCATCTACCTCACGCTCATCTATAACTCCGACATGCGCGCCTCCCTCTCCCTCCCCTCCTCCCTCGCCACCGCAGCATCCACCTCCACGCCCATCAAACCCCCCTCCTCCGCGCGCCGCTCCGCGCGGCACGGCGCGCCCAAGAAGCAGGACGCCGTCGCGTTCCTCGCAGGCCTGAACGTCTCGCTCGAGCGCGTCGCCGCGCTCGCGCAGGAGATCATCGCGCTCTACGCGCTCTGCGAGCGCTACCGCGACGAGCAGCCCGCGACGTTCGGCCGGCGCGCGCAGGAGGAGCGCGCGGGCGACGGCGCGGGGGGCGTCACCGCGGGCACGATGGCGCGCCTGCTGCTCCAGATGCGCAAGGAGCGGCTCGAGGATCTGATGCACCCGCCGAGCGGGCGGCCGATGGTGGTGAATCGCATGTTGGAGCGGACGGGGTGAAGGGACGTTGTTATTTATGAATTCCTAATGCCTTAGACGGCCCGTTCACGTATGTTCATTTTGTACTTTGCTTGTACAGATCGTTGACTTCCTGGTTTGCCTAGCTATGTTCGAACCCGGCCACCGAGCTCGTGTCTTTATTCCCGTGATCTTACTGTTCGTTATCTGGTCAAGCTTCCTGTCTCGGACTCTCGCTAGAACCTTGCCCGCGCAGATTTCCGTTCGCAAGCCCACGCTCCCAGAATACCCGGATTCAGGACCTGTACATGCTCAGACTGTCTACGATTATGCGCCTACTCGGTCACGATCTGTGTCCCTGCAGCGGGCAGCGGTCGGTCGAGATCTCGCGCTGAGCCTTGTATTCACAACCAGCGCGTCTTTCTTTCTCGGGCGCATTTGGAAGTTGGATGCGTCGCGGCTGTCGTTCGTCGCGTCGAGCCTCTGCGTTCGCGTCTCCACATATACTGGTGTTTTGGATATCCTCTTTCTCCTCGACTTGTGCGCTAGGGCTATAGCATTCTATGCTGTCTTCGATGTGCTGCAAGATATGTTATTTCAATTGCACCTGGTCGCTTGTCGACCCTCCGTCCTAAACCCAATCGCACGTCAGCGGCTGCAATCCGAATCGCGTCCGGCCGTCCTCGTCCCAATCGGCCCTTTCTCTAAGTCGGCGACCGCGGCACTCTTCTCGTCCTCATCATCAGCTCACACACCCCTCTCGCCACTGCCCACCCGAACCCACCCCACTCTTCTGCACGCCCACACACGCATGCCTCTGCACAGCATCTCAAGCACCGACCTGCTCTTCGACCCGCCCGCGTTCGACACGAGCATCGAGGCGTGGGAGAGCCAGCTGGACTACGTCAACGGAAAGGTCGAGGAGTGGAAGGTCTGCGGCGCGCGCGACGAGAGCGGGCTCTACCTCGACCTGCGCGCCTTCCTCATGAAGGCCATCCGCGAGCACATGGTCCTCGAGAAGCAGGTGCACTTTTCCCCTCCCTCCTCCGCGCGCGCATCTGACGGCGGGGCCCAGGTCTTCTCGTCCGTCGAGGACGCGTACAAGTACATCCGGCAGCGCATCCCCGAGGAGCGCCGGCAGAAGCTGAACGTCGTGCTCGACAGCATGAGCTCGGGGCACGCGGTGCGGCGGCAGCACCTCGACGAGTGGGAGCGCTACGCGCGCGAGCAGCAGGGCCGCGGCGACGCGCGCGAGCTCGGCGCCGCGTTCGGCGTCGTCGAGCGCATGGCGTGCGAGATCACGCGCCTCAAGGTCATGGAGAAGAACCTGCGCCGCATGAAGAACGAGCTGCAGGTGTATGTTGAGGACGCGCGCGAGCGCGGGGTCCTCGATGATGGGCCGCGGGGCGAGGCTGCGCCCGAGGAGAAGGGCGATTAGGGCGGGGTGGGGCGTGGTATTGCCGGTGTCGTGCATCTCAGTCGTTCTGTCCCTGGGTGTGGTCGCGTCGCGTTTCTTGTATCGCGTTGATCGTGCATGCATTGTCATTCTCTACTTTCTGATTACAACGCCGCCGTCTTCTCGCAGAGAGATCCGTGAACGCTTCGCCTGGCGTCTCAGTCTGGCGGCCTGACCTATGGCTGGTGTGACGTACGTTCCAGGTTCTCTCGTATGACACCGTCTGCACTAATCTTGTTCCAGCGGTTAGCGTTGTCTGATAGTCTGAGCTGAAAGCAGCTTCAATGAGCAGGATCCACTCAACTTTCTCTAAGGGCTTGTCACCAATACACCATGCCGCGCTTCGCATCTCCGGGACGGATTCTGCCTCTCGGGGACATCCACAAGAATGGCGGAACGCTGCTCCTCACGCGCCTCGATGAGTGGGACCGCGAGCTGAACTACCTGAACTTCCGCATCGCCGAGTGGAAGGAGTTCGGGACGTGCGAGGAAGACGCGTACTACGACCTACGCGACTTCCTGCTGAGCAAGATCCTCGAGCACATGCGCTTTGAGCTGAAGGTGCGCGTCTGTGTCTTCTGGCCGCCCCTCGACGTCGGGCTGACATGCGCGCAGACGCTCTCGTCCATCCTCTACGGCTGCGAGCGCACGGTCCGAAGTGCAGACGTGCCGCGCCAGCACGAGGCGACGCTGCGCGTCTTCATCGAGACCATCGCGCCGGGGGAAGTCACGCGCCGGATACACGCCGAGGACTGGCGGCGCTACGTCCGCGAGCGGGCGGAGGAGTACGACGACGAGGCGGCCATGACGGCCATGTTCGAACGCATGCGCGCGGAAATCCGCGTCCTGCAGCAGCGGAGCCGGGACTTTCGGAAGATGGTGGGCGATTTGTCCGACCTCGTGCGTCGCCTGCGGGAGATGTCTGGCCAGGCGCCGTGCGAGGGGGAAGTGGACAAAGAGGCGGCGAAGGAGTGGACGCCGAGAAAGCTGATTTTCAAGAGAGCCCCGCCGGCGACGCCGCCGATTTCGTCTACGAGGACGAAAATGCCTCCGCTGCCGCCGTAGACGATAGCCTGTAGTAGGTTTCTACCCGTCGTAAAGACACCTACATCTTCTGTGTTGCTAGTTCACTGTGGATTGACGTGTCCATCGTACTCCATTCAAGTCGGACGCGGTACTTATTACATTACGGCGTAATGGTGGATGCCAGAAAGAGGTCGAAGCCTCAGACATTCCATCCGCATTGAACGTTTGGAGTACCAAGTAACATAGTTCGCTCACAGCGACGAGGAAGGGCCCACCTTCGTCGTCGTCGTCGCCGTTGACGTCGTGGAGGACGTCCGACATGCGCAGAGATCTAGGCGCGCCGCGCCTCCGAGACGTCCCGGGCTCTCACGCTCGCTACAAATAATCCCCTACCTGACTGGTTTCCGCACCTCTCGTCCCACCACCACATCCTCCACGACACTTACGATGCTCGCCCGCACCGCCCTCCGTGCCTCTCTCCGCGCCCCCGCCCGCGCATTCTCGTCCTCGGCTGCGCGCCAGACCAAGGTCGCAGTCCTCGGTGCCGGCGGAGGCATCGGGCAGCCCCTCTCGCTCCTTCTCAAGCTCGATCCCCATGTCACCGAGCTCAGCCTCTACGACATCCGCGGCGCACCTGGTGTCGCCGCTGATGTGAGCCATATTGACACCGACAGCAAGGTGCGTGCATTAGTCAGTGGGGACGGAGGGTATGACGTGGTGCGCGTCGCGCGTCGGGACCGTGGGTTTGTGTTTGTCTGGGGCCCCTGAATATCCGCCTGGACGTTGCATCCTAAGATGCTGGTCATTATTTCTACGCAGATTTTGGCGTTCACTGGATGTGACCACACTTCTCGCCCACCGTGTGTTTAGCTGGGTCGCAGCCGCAAAGGATTTGTCTCCGCGCGTTAGGACTTCACTTGGGCCAATTCTTTATCTCTGCGTCCGCATCATAGTGCTTGAGTCCAGGGTTTGGCCGTATATTTCGGCCTATGCAAGGATTTTCAGGGGTCTCGTGTTGGCGTCACTTTTGCTTTTGCTTTTACTTCTACATCTCCGAATGACGGAACGCAAGTCCTTTCGAATTTATATTCTTCCTTTTTCGAAATCTCTATCTACTGCGATTCTGACCTTTTGCAATCCTGCTTAGGTGAAGGGCTTTGCTGCCGACCAACTTGACGCTGCTCTCGAGGGCGTCAAGGTTGTTGTCATCCCTGCCGGTGTTCCCCGCAAGGTATGTTCCTTCGTCGCTCCGTCTTCACTAGTATCCTGATTTTTCGCCGCAGCCCGGAGTAAGTGCCTAAGTTGTCGCACCGTATATCCCCGCTCTAACTCCACCGAAGATGACCCGTGATGACCTCTTCAACGTATGTCCGATCTTATTTCCTCATGCACCTCACCTGACCGTCCCGCAGACCAATGCATCGATCGTCCGCGACCTTGCTGCCGCCGTCGCGCGCGTTGCCCCTGAAGCCCACCTCGCCATCATCTCCAACCCCGTCAACTCCACCGTCCCTATCGTCGCCGAGACCCTCGCCAAGGCCGGCGCCTTCGACCCCCGCCGCCTGTTCGGTATCACCACCCTCGACGTTGTCCGCGCCGCCCGCTTCCTCGCGGAGATCACGAACGCCGACCCGAAAGAAAGCACCGTGACCGTCGTCGGCGGACACTCCGGCGCGACGATCGTGCCGCTGCTTTCGCAGTCGCCGTTCGGCAAGAACATCACCGGCGAGGCATACAACCAGCTGATCCACCGCATCCAGTTCGGTGGTGACGAGGTCGTCAAGGCGAAGGATGGCGCGGGCAGCGCAACGCTTTCGATGGCGTACGCTGGCGCGCGCTTCACCAACGCGCTTCTCCGCGGTCTCAACGGCGAGAAGGGCGTTGTGACCCCGACATTCGTCAAGAGCCCGCTGTTCGAGGATCAGGGCGTCGAGTACTTCTCGTCGAACGTCGAGCTTGGCGTGCGTACCGTTTCTCGTGTCCTTCCGAGTTCCTTGCTGACATTGTGATACAGCCTAACGGTGTTGAGGAGATCTTCCCGCTCGGTCCCCTCTCCGCTGAGGAGGACCAGCTCCTCGCGGCGTGCCTGCCTGATCTCAAGAAGAACATTGAGAAGGGCAAGGCGTTCGTCGCGTAAGTGCTGCTTGGTCTAGGGGCAGATAAAATACATGTGTTGTAGTAGATGCGATGTGCTATTCATCTGTTTACTTCTGCGTTTCTTGTGAGGGAAATCGATGGTATAATCGCGAAAGCAAATGGATGGCTAGAAATATAAGAGAGCTTGAGATACAACAGATGAAAAATTCGCTTGCAGCCATTATTCTCATCGCCTGCCCTTTCCTTTTTTTTGTACCATCGTAAACCCGTCCTCGTCGACCACTGGTCCTCTTGGCTCCTCATCCTTCTTCTCGGTATCCACCAACATCGGCGCCTCGTCCTCGCCGTCCTCGCCCTCGCCATCTTCACTTTCCCACTCGCCCTCACTCCCATCATCGCCCGTCTCATCCACAACCTGCACATCCACCTCCTTCCCCTTCACCCTCTCCACCCTCTCCTCCCACTCCCGCACCACCCCCTCGCCCTCCGCCCACCGCCCTTCCTCGCTCGCCGCCGCCCACAGCCGCACAATATCCGCCGCGACCGCATCGACACTGTCGTCCTCCAGCAGCACCTCGAACTCCTCCTCCATCGCCTGCAGCAGCGCCAGCGCGACGTCCTCCGCGTCCGGCGGCGCCCACTTCCCGCCCGCGCCCGCGTCCTGGGCGGATGCATCGAAGAGATCGACGACGCCCGACGCGATCCACACGCGCTTCTTCTCGCACACCGCGTGCGGGCCGCCCCAGCCCTGCGCGACGGCCGCGCGCATCGCGGGCCAGAGCGCGAGGCGCGCGAGGGCGCCGCGGGCGAGGAGGACGAGGGCGGGCGCCGGGGCTAGTGCGGGTGCGGGTGTGGTTGGCATGGGGTTTCTGGTCCGTGGGGTAGGTGGGTTGGTGCTGTGCTCGACGGTGAGCGGGAGTGTTTGCGGGTCGTGAAAATGGCGGGCTGGAAGAGATTTGGGCGCCAATTCCCCGGGCCGTGCTTTGCCGCCGAATGAGTTTTGAACGTTCAGCGCTGAACGTCGATTCCCCTGCGCATGCATGAACGGGCGCACTCGAAGACAGCGAGTAATACCCTTCTGGAGAATTCGACATGTCCATAAGGCTCTATGTAGGTCCTCTTTCCCTCGTCGAGTTGGTTTACTCTAACTCCGACTATAAACAGATACACTGAGAACGCTGACGCGAGATGGGGCGAACCAGCGTCTCGAGAGCCAGTGCTCAATCTTTAGTCGACCCGTCCCGACCTCCCTGGGCGCCAGATCCCATCGATAATCGATACGAGCATGCTGCTCCTGCGCCCCTCCTCCAGCTAACAGAGAAGACTGTACGAGAAAGAGAGTGTGCCCGGCAAGATGATGGCACCCGATATCTGCGCCATCTGCAACTCCGTCAACTCGTATTGCCACCCACCTTCAACCACCAACTCTTCCGCTTTTATCACAAGCACCCACCCACCATGCCCATGGAACTCAAAGGCAGCTGCCACTGCGGCGCCGTGCGCTTCACGCTGCAGAGCAGCACCCCCGTGCCCTACCAGGTCTGCCTCTGCTCGATCTGCCGCAAAGTCGGCGGCGTCGGCGGCTCGATCAACCTCGGCGGGCACGCGAAGACGCTCGAGGTCGAGGGCAAGGAGCACGTCTCCGTGTACAACGCCGTACTCGACCGCGGCACGAACAAGGAGCGCCGCGCGTCGTCCCATCGCAACTTCTGCTCGAAGTGCTCGAGCATGCTCTGGCTGTGGGACGAGACCTGGTGCGTGTGGCCGCTAGGAACAGGGGCCTGCGTTGCTTCATGGATTGAGGCAGGCCGGACCTCATCCACCCCTTTGCGTCCGCGATCGATACGGAGCTCAAACCACCCAAGGTCATGGTGCGTCCCCTGCTCGACTTCACTACTAGGGTGTGATACGTGCTGACGCCGAGCGCGACGGGCGTACAGAAATGCCTTCTGACCGACTCGAAGCCGGAGTACGTCCGCCTGCCCGAAGGCGAGAAGAAGGTGTACAAGCAGTACCCCACCAAGTCGATCGAGCAGTGGCACAGGGAGAACAACGAGTTCATCGAGTGAACAGGCATTTGCACCCAGACTGGCATAGCAGCAAAGTACCTTTGAAGCGACTCATGAAGCATTTTCTGAGGCACGATGTACGATATTGTAGACGCGAGTCCAGATACTATGTATATTTTATCGCTGCACAAATGGCCAGATCATTTTATTCTACGGTACTAACACACGACTACTTCCTTTGCAACCCACCCACTCTCCAAATCCGCTCCCGCTCCCGCTCGCGGCGCAATGTCCCCAAAGAACCAACCAAGCCCGATCGGACCGAACCAGCGTCTCGAGCGGCCAGATCCCATAGATCTAAGATAATCGATACGAGCATGCCGCTGCTGCGCCCCTCCTCCTGCGGCTGCTCTGTGCAGTGTGCTCTCATCAGCTCTCGCTCGCTCTCAAGCTCTCATCGACGCTCAGTCTCAACAGACCTACAACCAACTCAATTCACCTTGAATCATGGCCGAAGAACCTCGCCACTCTCGCGGTCGCCTTCGCTTCAGACGACTCTTTTGTTTTTCTTGTATCCCTTCGCGTGACAGCAGTCCCGCGTACAGTCTCCCCTCTATCAGATCAGCCTCTGAGCCACGCGTTCCCGACCGCGCTGACGTTCCAGACCCGTCTTCCGGCATGGGTCAAGGTCTGCGTGGCGAAGCCGCTCTCGAGTCTCCTGCAGTCCCAGCCGCAGAGGAGTATACTGATCTTGTCCATTCGCGCGATACCAATCCCGCGTACCTCCCTTCTCCTGCCAGATCAGCCTCTGAGTTACCCTCTCCCACCCGCGCTCGTGCTTTAGATATATCTCCTAGCATGGCTCGAAGTCCGCGCGGCGAATATTCTTCGGAGTCTGATGCAGTCTCAGCCACGGAGGAGTATGTTGGTTTAGTAGCTTCGCGCAATGCCGCTCCTGCGTATGCGCCTTCCCTCACCCGTTCAACCTCTGAGCCACCTTCTCCCACCCGTGCTCGCGTTCCAGATTTATCTCCCAGCATGGATCAAGGTCCGCGTGGCGAAGCTGAGGCTCCTTCCGAGTCTCGTACACTCCCAGCCACGGACGAGCATACTACTCTAGCGACGCAGCAAGCTACATCCTCGGGCATGCCTGAGAAACCGAATTCTCCAGTCAAAAATGCCATGTGGAAAGGTTTCAGGGCAGTCTTGAAAGCAGTCGAAATGTCATCCGATGCTTTCCCTCCTCTGAAAACGGCTGCTGCCGGTTTGAATCTCGTTCTTGATCGTGTCGAGGTGTGTGTTCCCGAATACTGCTTGCTCGGATGATCGCTTATCCCTGCACAGATGGTCCACGATATCACTGAGGATGTCGAAGTTGCGAAAGAAAGACTCGAGCAACTCCAACGAATACTTGGCGAGTATGAAGGCTCGACTCCGAGTGTTCGATGTAAAATTAAGGACTGTGTGGAAAATCTTGCCAAGTATGTCTAGTGATAAGATGTTCATATACTAGATCACTGATTGGGTATACAGAAAAATGACTGAGCAGTGGGCTTTCATCGAACGCAAGGACGAACAGCGATGTGGCATCATGGGCACCGTGAGGCGTTTCATCGAGGCTTCGGATGACCAGACGGAGATGGTAGGCTTTGCCCGCAAAATCGGAGATTTGATAAACGACCTCGTGGTTCGTAACATGTTACCTGTATAGTCATGCGCTAGGGCTTATTTTCCGATTTCAGCTGGCTGGTGTCTTGAACGCACAGAGAGGTGTTGAAGACTTGCTGAAAGTATGTGTATATCTGCGCATTTTTTCTTGCTTGCTAACTGTAGATTGTGACAGGATGGTAAGCTGCATTGATATCTCCAGAGCTACGACTAAGACACTTTTGCAGCCAAACTCAGCAAGCTTAACCATATTGCCAAGGCAGCTTTCAATGGACCTCACTCTTTTAACAAAGGATGCATGGAAGGCACTCGAGAGTCTATCCTTGAAGATCTGATGACATGGGCTCTTGACGCTGATGCTCCTAATCTTTACTGGTTGACTGGTCTTGCTGGAACTGGCAAATCTGCCATTGCCTATACTTTATGCAGGCATCTGCATGCAGAGAATGTTCTTGCTGGCAGCTTCTTCTGCTCTCGTCAGGATGCTTTACAGCAAGGGAATGTGCTCTATATTCTACCAACACTTGCTCACTTAATGGCTAGATCATCTTTGCATTATGCGGAAGCATTGTTACAGAGTCTTAATAAAGAACCTGATGCTGCAGGACTATCTATTGATGTGCAATTCAAGACTTTGGTGCTAGATCCTTGCAAAATGACTAATGCTGATTCAAAGATGCATGTGCTGGTTATTGATGCATTGGATGAATGTGGAGATAGTGATATGACAACTAGACTGGTTGAGCTTTTTATTAAGCATGCCAAGGAACTGAAAGTGAAAATCTTTATGACAAGCCGTCCTGAAAGGGATCTTAAAGTCAGATTAGATGAGCTTAGTTCAAAGCTTTATCTTCATGATATTGCAGCCATACTTGTCAGATCTGATATACAGAAATATCTACACAAAGAACTGACTGATATATTTATCAATGAATATGGTTTAGAAGGAGCCAAACCATCTTCAGATCAGATTGACAAGCTCTGCACTCAGGCAGACAAATTATTCATTTATGCATTCACATGCTTAAAGTATATAAAAGAAGAAGATCCTGATGAACGACTGTATACATTGACAAATGTCACTGATACTGGATTATATTTAGTAAAAGATGGGCTTGATGAACTATATGAATTTATGCTGTTAGCTGCATTTACAAAAACACTTAATAGAAATGAAACAACTCATAGACAGCACTTTCTGGCCTGTGTCTTATTACAGTTTCAACCAATGACAGTTGAAACAATAAGCAAGTTTTTGGATATAAAAGAACATTACTTGCAGTCTATGATGAAAAAATTTCATTCTGTACTAGATATTCCATCACTTGACAAAAAGGAATGCTATGTCACTACATTTCATGCATCATTTGAAGATTTTATCACAAGAAAAGAAGCAACAGACAACTGTCCCTGGCATATGAACAAAACTACAGGACATGATTATATGGCACAAAGATGTTTTGAGATTATGGACAAGCATCTTTGTTTTAATATTTATAAATGCAAAACATCTTATCTTCCTAATTATAAGCAAACTTTTGCCACAATTCATGCAGAATTGAATTATGCTTGTTTATACTGGCTTGAACATTTTTTACAATCATCATTTAGTGGAGCTTTATTGGATCAGTTTGAGATTTGGATACAAAGCCAGTTTTTATATTGGTTGGAAGTGATTAGTGCTACAGGCATGATTACTCAGAGTACAGTTTTGCTGAGAAAAATGCATCAAATGTGTAAAAAGGTATATCAGTTATAATTTTCTATGTTAAGTCAGTCTCTTATTATATTTTATATTTTAGAAACATATCACAACTAGAATGTCACTATTCAATGATATATTGCATTTTTTAAACACATATAAAGAACCCATATCTACAAGTATAGCTCATATTTACATCTCAGCTCTAGCATTTGGAGTGGTAGACTTTAGTAGCTTTAAGATTTATAAGAAACTATTTCCCAGACTTCTATCAGTATACTCCAATTACAAAAGCAATCTCTACAACAATGTTTTAACTTTGACTGGGTACGTAGATTTTGTAAGCTCAGTTGCATTTTCACCAGATGGAAAATACATTGTGTCTGGCTCCTATAATAAGATCATCAGACTTTGGAATTCAGAAACTGGTGAAGCTATAGGAGGCCCAATAGAAGGACATACTTCTTATGTGACTTCAGTGGCATTTTCATCAGATGGAAAATACATTGTGTCTGGCTCCCGTGATAAAACTATTAGACTATGGAGCCCAGAAACTGGTAAAGCTGTGAGAAATCCAATGGAAGGACATACTTCTGATGTAAGTACAGTGGCATTTTCACCATGTGGACAATACATTGTTTCTGGCTCCTATGATAAAACTATCAGAATTTGGAGCTTAAAAACTGGTGAAGCTGTGGAAAATCCAATAGAAGGACATACTAATAGTGTATTTTCAGTGGCATTTTCACCAGATGGAAAATACATTGTCTCTGGCTCGAATGATAAAACCATCAGACTTTGGAGCTCAGAAACTGGTGAAGCTATAGGAAATCCAATAGAAGGACATACCAATGGTGTGTTTTCAGTAGCATTCTCACCAAATGGAAAATACATTGTGTCTGGCGATCATGATAAAACCATCAGACTTTGGAGCTCAAAAACTGGTAGAGCTGTGAGAAATCCAATGAAAGGACATACTTCTGATGTACACTCAGTGGCGTTTTCACCAGATGGAAAATACATTGTGTCTGGCTCTTACGATAATACAGTCAGACTTTGGAGCTTAGAAACTGGTGAAGCTATAAGAAATCCAATGGAAGGACACACTTCTGATGTGACCTCAGTAGCATTTTCACCAGATGGAAAATATGTTGTATCTGGCTCTTGGGATCATACCATCAGACTTTGGAGCTTAGAAACTGATGAAGCCATAGAAAATCTAATGGAAGGACATACTGATAATGTAAATTCAGTGGCATTTTCACCAGATGGAAAATACATTGTTTCTGGCTCTTGTGATCAGACCATCAGACTTTGGAATTCAGAAACTGGTGACGCTATAGGAGGCCCACTAGAAGGACATACTTCTTATGTTACTTCAGTGACATTTTCACCAGATGGAAAATACATTGTCTCTAGCTCTTGGGATAATACCATCAGACTTTGGAATTCAGAAACTGGTGAAGCTATAGGAGGCCCACTAGAAGGACATGCTTCTTATGTTACTTCAGTGACATTTTCACCAGATGGAAAGTACATTGTGTCTGGCTCACATGATAAACCCATCAGACTTTGGAGCTCAGAGACTGGTGAAGCTATAAGAAATCCAATGGAAGGACACACTTCTGATGTAAACTCAATAGCATTTTCACCAGATGGAAAATACATTGTTTCTGGCTCCTGTGATCGAACCATCAGACTTTGGAGCTTAGAAACTGATGAAGCCATAGGAAATCTAATGGAAGGACATACTGATAATGTAAATTCAGTGGCATTTTCACCAGATGGAAAATACATTGTTTCTGGCTCTTGTGATCAGACCATCAGACTTTGGAGCTCAGAAACTGGAGAAGCTATAGGAAATCCAATGGAAGAACATACTGGTAACGTCAATGTAGTAGTGTTTTCACCAAAAGGGAAGTACATTGTGTCTGGTTCTAATGATAAAACCATCAGATTTTGGAGCTTAGAAACTGGTGAAGCCATAGGCAACCCAATAGAAGGACATACTGATAATGTAAATACAGTGGCATTTTCACCAGATGGAAAATACATTGTATCTGGCTCTGATGACAGCACTATCAGACTTTGGGGGTCAGAAAATTGTAGCTCTGCAAAAAAAATTACAAGAAAAAATCATCCCATGCATATCATCAACACCTTTGGTAAGCAACCCAATATTTACAATAGATTGATGCATGCTTATAGATTTTATACAGATGGTCATCAAAAGCCAATATATAATAGAAAGATATCAAAAAGTCTTGATCTTGTACAAATTGAGAAAGCTATCAAAAATATGGCAGCTAATAGAAGTTACAATAATTCATGGATTCTTGGTTCAAATGGAGAACTTTTGCTCTGGATTCCACATCATTATCATCAACATCTCCATTGGCCACACAATGCCTTTATTATTGCTCACAAGATATGTACTCTTGATTTGAGCAAATTTGAGCATGGAGATACATGGACATACTGCAGCTCATCCAATTTGCCTTAAGCTCTTAGTATGTATGCACTATTGCTATTGTCCAGACTTCCAGCTGATCTTGCATTGATGTTGCCAACAGTTACAAATAGTATACTTTTCTCTCATCATTGAATAAAAGCCTTTCCATTATATTTTGCACTCATTCCATGAAAAAATTGTCTCTATACCTATGTTTTAAAGTGAAGTAACAGGCTTGCTGCTCTACTCAAATGTCCCATTTGTCAGATACAGGCATCTCTTTTGTACTACTATGTTGTCAGAATAAATCATGATTTTTTTTTTACTTGATAATTGTTCTCTCCAATCTCCTCTAGCTTCTTCACCTTGTGAAGGACATCTGTCTCCAATGATCTGAGGTAAGCCTTCAGGTCTGTCACAAGCCAAAACTTTCCCCCTTTGCAACACATATGAGTTCCACAAAGTGTACCACAGGTAAGCGGATGTGCCAGCATCTGCACAATGCTATGCAGTAAGTCGGCACCGTCAAGCGAGCTGCCCTTCACGGGCACACCGATGACGGCAGTGCAGCCATCGCCGCATCTACCAGCGCAGCCATTGCCGCAACCATGCCTGGTAGATGCGCCGCACCGCCCGCGCCTGCGATAATCGTCCACAACCCCCATGCCGCGGCCGCCCGCGCGTACTCAACGAGTCGGTCGGGCGTGCGGTGCGCCGACACCATCGTGAGCTCGTACGGGATCTAGAACCGGTCAAGAATGTGCGCGGCGGGGAGCATCATGGGCAGATCCGAGTCCGAGCCCATGATGATACCCACGAGCAGGTGCGGGTGCGACTGACCCCTCCCCCCCCTCGCGGCATCGGCGCGTAGAGCGCGGGAGCTCGCGAGCTCCTCGGCGGAGCTGCTGCCGGGGATGCGCTCGAGGAGCGGGCGCAGGCGCTCGCGCAGCTGCGCGTCCGATTCCGCGACGAGCGTGGTCTGGCCCACCTTGCGGCACTTGCGGCACTCGGATTTGCCGGCTTAGTGCACGCTTGCGCTGGGGAAGGTAAGTATGAAGTGTGTGGAGACGGTGATACCTTTGAGATTGGAGGATGTGCCGAGGATGTTAAGCATGGTGGCGGACGGGACTTTGAGGATGGTGGAGCCGAGAGGAAGGGAGAGGATGGCGCAGAGAATAGTGGTCTCGAAAGCTTGATGGTGTCGCGATCGGAGTGGGAATGGCGTAGTACGATCTCGCCGACTAGAATTTATCCTGTAAAGTGTGATTACCATCATGCGTTTACTGAAATTAAGACAGACATACCGCTCTCGAGAAGGAACATCTCCACGCCGAAGATATTCGTGCCATCCACCGACTTAGCAACCTTCTCCGCGGCAGCACAAGCTCGTCTTGCCAATGATGTCGCATCTTGCGAGCATCGATGTGCGCAGACAGGATGGCAGATGTTGCATTTGTGGACAGTTTCCAAACCAGGTAAGGCTGCACCTCGCCTGACGTCGTGCGAATGAATCATCTGTCCCAAGGTAAGCAGCGGAGGGCATCTTGAGCTTGACACTCGTTGCGGGTGAGAAACGCCTCGTCCCTCATAACCAGCATCTAGCCTTTCAGAATCATGCTGTCGATCCCGTCTATTGATGATACGACAGGAACGGAGGTGGATCTGCACGCTGCTCGAGTTCTTTATATCTTCCACGATGTCAGTGTTCATATGTGTGATCTTTGCCAGGATATGCACCCTCGATGCCACTGGCTCACCAGATAGAGAGAGTTGGCGAGCATACTAGTGATCTGGGTGGTGCTCAATTGAGCTGCGATGATGATGAGACACGTAGACCGCCGATATCTACTGTCATTGATTCGGTGTACGGGAATACTGCGAGGCGAAGAGGCTTAGGTTGGTGGAATGGTGTCCAATTGCAGAACCGAACGTCACCGCCTTGCCTCGCGGACGTGCATTCCCGTCTCGCTTCCGCGCCTTTGCTCCGTTTATGAATGCCGACCGAATCTCTGCAGGATCTCCTAGGATTTCCTCCCCCGCCGAACGCGTCCAGGCCGTCCTTCCCACCAGTCCCAACACACCGAGGGCAATAGTGAGACTCAATATGTTTCCTTTTTCTAGAACCACGCAGCCTCTCAAGAAGCCCAGAGCGCCCTGCATACACCACGCATAAGCTCCCACTTTCTACTACCTCATCCCGCTCCCTTGCCGACGCTCGGAACGACTGCAAGGCGAACGGTGGCGGCGAGAGGACGAACACACCAGACGCATCAACGCACGTTCCAAATATCTCCCCTCGACGACCTCCCAGACGAGCCGGAAATCAGCTTGCCCTTCCTGCAACTCGCGCGGACAGTCTGCACCTCCAATCTGGCGTCATATCATTCGTGACTTGACGGCGGTGCCTCTGTTGTCAATGAGAATGAAGTGTGCGCGGCATTGCGACGGCTGGGACTGGCACATTGGATACATTGGACGCGTCAGGCCCGCGCAAAGTGCTCCGACACCTCTGACGGCGCATACACCAGCCTATAATAAACGCGGATCGTGCAGCGCCTCCGAGTCCTGCACATAGGTGAATAATCGCCGAACTTGAACGAAGAGGGAAGACTCACTGAGCACACACATTTCCCGCCCGAGCTTGACACTGCCTGCCGTGGCGAACGCCCTCTGCGCAGCGGGTGCCACCGACGCCCTGCCCCGACGCTTCCTCAACGATGTACAAGTCAATTCGACGACGCTGATTCTAAGTCCTTACAGACGGTGAGTAGATAGTCCCGAATTCGCACAACACTATACTTACTGCTGACGCGATGTTCGCAAGGCTAAAACTTGACGATGATGCTCCGTCGTAACCCGCGCGCACGAGCGGCCCACGATTGACGAGCAGCGGCCGCCAAACCGACGGGACAGTCGGGCGCGGGACTGCGATGGTCACGCGTCAAGGCAGCACGGTGCACACCAGTCATTCCCTCACGACAGCCCCATGACGCACACCTGCAGCTTGGTAAGTTGCTATCGTGATCCATGTGCGCGCAATACCCACCTCGTTTTGAACGGACAGCCCAGTCTGCATCTCCTCGAACTTGACGGTAATCGTCATCTGCGATGCCTGACGAGAGCGTAACATGGACGCGAGATTCCGATGGCAGGCGAACCGCATACTCAGAGGTTGAAGCTGTATGGCAAGCTCTGGTTCGGTTCGTGCTAGATTGTGCAATGAGCGTTGAATTGCGATCGCGACCGCGAGACAGCTGGATTCTCCGAAAAAGCTGCACTATGACTCGACGTGAGTAGACAGTCACAATCTGCACGGAGAGGAGACTCACAGAGTACCCCGCCATACCTAGCTGACATACGCGATCACAGGACGAGCAACTTCGGGAACGCCGTGTCGTGTTATTTGACAATGATGCGGGTGGAGCACGATCGAAGGTAGCCATGAGTTTCTCCAGCATCGCGTGCACGAATGCGCATAGTCTGAGCGATAGGGAGGACGAGTATCCACAGAGCCAGAGTCAGAATGCCGAGCTCGGCGTACATCTGTCCAAAAAAGTAAGTTTGAGCTTGGTCTAGGCTTTCGATCGTACTCGCTTATCGATACAAGACCAATGGCGAGCCTCAAACTCGCCGATAACGCCCACCATCATCGCGTACGACCGGAGGCGGCCCGGGATGCCCACGAACAGAGGTCCGAATCCGCAACAACGCGCGCCCGCGGCCCTTGATTCCTGAGACGGCACATCGTCGAAGTTGACGATGACAGCCTGGTCCAGATGCCGCGCCGCGACAAGGACGAGGCAGCCCTTTGGGCGCGCATCCGCCAGTTTTAAGTCGCATAGCGAACGAGATCGGGAGGGCGCGACGGGAGGCTGTCCGACAGGGACGCGTTGTCGAACTTGGGGACGGTTTCCCCGCAATGCCGCATGGAGTGAAGGAGTTCGGCAGAGGCTGCGCAGCGCGGAAGAGGCCTGGGGCAGGTAGAGGTTGGAAACTTGACGATGGCGCACTCCTGCATCGTGTGCCAGAAGCATCAAGGACGAGGCGAGGCGGACGTCTGTGTCGAAAAGGTCGGTTGGAACTTCATGCTGGCACTCGCTGCCTACTTACTTTTCAATAACAGATCGAATATAGGCGTCCTTACGTGCTTCGTCATCGCGTATGACTGCAAGCAGCCCGGTGCACGACCCACGACGCCTGCACTGGAAACGCGAATGCCCATCGGGCTGGTCAATGGGATATGCTGAAAAACGGACCCGATGCATTCCTACCGATGTGCTCAGTGCCCAAGGGCACGGGCGCACGCCGGAGACGAGGACAATCCGCGAGCGGCGCGACGTTCAGGAGCCGTATAAGGTATTGCTGTGCTGCCAGCGAAAGATGGAGAAGGGATGGAATGATAGGGTTGTGCGAGGCGTCGACGTCTACAATTTGCGACTGGAGCATCGATAAGGACGTGTTGACCGCTTTCTATGGGACTGAGAGCCGTACAAACCGAAGAGACATCACTCCTGAGACGATACGCCAATTAGCTCTGATGCTAATCGTCGTACGGAAGACTTACGGAAGACGAACAACTATCCACAACGACACAACGTGGGCGCTGGGCGCCAACATGCGCATGAGAAGCTCCATCGGCAGTGATCGGTCTTGAATACCTCAGTGTGCAACACCGGGGGAAATACCAGGTTTAAACAGTCGCGGACGCGCCTTGCCATATCGCATACATTTCAGCATATATCGTCTCGTTTATAGGACGTCCGTTGGGGGGACGATCAACCAGCACTCAGCGGCGGACCCCTCACCTCCGTCGGGCACCACCGATTCCCTGACCCGACGCCTTCCTTAACGGCGTAGAATTCGAGGAAAACGCCGTCTCAGTCCTAAAGATTTGTGAATAGAGTCCCGACCTCGCACAATAGTATACTTACCGCTGGCACATCTTCCGCAAGGCCGTAACCTGACGATCACGCTCCGCCGTCGATGCGAACCCGGGCGGGCAAACGCATCCACGAGCCCATGCTTGACGGCCAGACGTCGCAAAAACGATGAGACAGCCGAGCGCAGGACCGCGATGGACACACATCAACGCAGCGCGGTGGCCCACACCGATTCCGTCCCCACGACAACCCAACGACGCCCATCTGCAGCTCAGTAAGTCGCTATCGGAATCCACGTGCGCGCAATACTTACTTCGCCGAGAACAGATCTCAACAGACAGCTTGTCTGTATTTCCTCTAACTTGACGACGACGACCGTCCGCGATGCGCGCACAGGAAAGGCAAAACACGGACGCGAAATTTCGACGGCAAGGTGACTGAAGCTGTACGACCAGCCCGGTCCTCATAGCTGCTAGATTTGCACGATGTGCGAGATCGAGATCGCACTCGCATGACAGCTGGATCCGCTGCGAAAGCTGCGCTGAGAGTCGAGGTGAATCCATAGTCCCAATTCTGCACGAAACCGGGACTCACGTCGTGCAGGTACGCCTCGATTCCCACCCGAAGCCGCAATGTCGGACTGCGAGTCCCCACCGCCACCGAACCGACGTGATCAGTGGCTTCGGAAGTGCTCCGTCATGTAATTTGACGAGAGTGAAGTCCGGTCAAAGGCAGCCATGAGTTTCGTCCAACACGCGGGCGACGGCGCATGGCCGGGGCGAGGATGAATGTCGGAGCCAGAGTCAGGACACAGATGCTGAGCGTATCTGTTGAGAAAGATCAGTTACGGTTCGTTCTAGGCCTTCGCTTCCTACCCACCTATCGATCGGCGGGCCTAAAACTCGCCGAAAACGTCGATCATGATCCCGTGCAACTGGAGGCAGCTCGTCGCCTCCTCAAGAAGGGGCCTGAAGCCGTAATAACGCGCCGCCGCACGCGCGAGGCTTGAGACGGCGCATTGCCACGGTTGACGACGACACTCTCGTCCAGATGTCACGTCGTGACAAGGTCGGGGCAGTCCCCATGCGAGACGCGGCAGTTGCAAGCCGCATAGCGAACGCCATCGGGAGGGCGCGACGAAAGGGCGTCCACGCGCAGGCGTCGTCGAACTTAGGGGATGGCTCCCAGATGGCGTGAAGAAGTCAGGCAGAGGCGGCACAAGAGACGGTCAGGCAGATCGCGCTTGGGAACTCGACGCAGCACTCCCACACCTGCGCCAGAAGCGTCCAGCTGCGCGTCTGTCGAAAAGGTCAGTTGGCGCTCCATTCGGCATGAATAGCGTACTCACTCGACTCCAAAGACAACCGCGCTGTCCGTCGATTTGATAGCCTTCTCAGCGATAGCGTAGACCATGTTGCACCTTGCGAACGTAGGTGTGCGAAGACGAGGTGGCAGGTTTTGAGTTCATGGACAGTCTTCGCAAGCGGGTAAGACCGCACTTGGCCTGACGCCCTGCAGACCACCATCTTCGCAATCTTGAACGGCTCGGCTGGGCCTGCACCTCGCCCGAATTCTGCGCCTCGTCCAGAACATCGACACTGATGTGTCGATAGCGATAAGAAGCATAGCCACCCTCGATGCAAGCGCCGCGGTCTTTTCTGGATGAGGGAAATATCCATCTATGCAGGCAAGCTCGAGCATCGTGGGTGCAAGGGCGTCTTTAGCAGGGCTATGACAGTCATTGAGAAAAATGACATTGATGTAGAGTTGCAGCGTGTAAGCAGGGAGGATACGTTGAGGTGGGAGAGGCGACGCGGAGGTTGTGAGCATAGGGCCTGGCCAACCTCCGCGTGCGAGAAACCGTCATTTGGGCAACGATGAGGGAAGGACTAGCGATCTATGCGGTGGTCAATCGAGCTGTGAGGATGAAAAGAAATAAGGAGATGCACGCTATCCTAGACTACCCTCTGCCCTCGGTTCCATGTAGGGAGATACGATCAAACAGATAACTTTAAAGCACGCTGCAATGACTAGTGCGACGACGCTGCCAAGATATATAGTTGGCAAGATGAAGTCGGATGCCAACGGGGTATGACGGCGGTGGAGTAATCGTCAAATGTGTCTTTTCGAAACTAGGTCACAAAAGACAGATTCGGCTCCGCGTCATATATACGTTTCCTGCTTGAAGGTGCATGGAACTTGCAGAGACGACAGAGAATGACTGTAATGTTGAGGGAGACGAGGGACGGAGACAAGTCACAGATAAGATCAAGATCAGATCGGCGGAGGAATCGAATTGTTGCCCGAATCAATCGGGCGCGTCGTCCGCCGCGCATGTTTGTCGTCATCTTCGTCGATGTTCCCTGGCAGGGTACCCTCCTACATCGCATATAGTCTCGCTACAAATCTACTCAGGATGACTCTTGATGATCTCTTACACTGGGGGAACAAACGAATTTTTCCGTAGCTGACATCCAGCATCAATCACGTAGAATATAATCCTCCTTGAGTTCCACCACACCTATCAGCAGACGGTCGTCGTGCGCGATACAATGGTGGTCGAGCAGATTCAAGCCATGCACATAAAGATAGAGCATATTTCGCGAGGGGGCTTGCACCAGTGGATGGGGACGGCGTGAGTATATTCGCATGCATCCACAGTGCTGGGAGCACTTAGCCTCTGCAGTTTCCGCTCATTCACAGATCAAAGATTGTCTTGCACAGTGTGATGATTCTTGTTCTTCTTGTTGTTCTTGGCCGGCGGTGGTGTGGCTTGGAAGAGGCGATAGTCAAAGGCCGGCCGGTCTTGATCAAGCACTATAACGGTAGAAACGCAAGAAAGGTTTGCAGACCAGTTTCTACGGTTTTGCAAGCTCTGATTTAGAAGGGAAGAGAAGGACCTGGCCTTTTTGAAGAGCATATGGTAAGTTTGTTGTCCCGTTGCGTGCAATTGTTGAAATTTCACATGTTGCTTGCGACAAAGGAATGCTCGATTTCCTCAGTCGTACGATGTATTGCAGACCACTTCAACGACTCCATTTGTACTCCTTCATAACGGTATGGCTCAGCATATCCGGCTCATAATGCTGCTCATGTACGCTCAAGTGGGTATCCAGGATATCCGGGCCTTTGTCACACCGTATCTACAGCAAGGCAATCTCCTGGAAGTCGCTGCTATCGCAACGCGTATAGTATGTATTCAAAAAAGATGCCGATCTCATCTGCAAGCATGAAATCCATTTTCAGGCAGAGCGTCTGAGAGTACTTACGTCTATCTTGACTGCCTTTCATTCCTAAGGATTTCGAACACTCCACCGAGACTCGCAAATTATTCAGCGCTATCTGGACTTGGGACTTGACATGATCGGTGTATGTACCCTATCAATGAAAAGACATAGTAATATCATGGCTGACACTGAGATTTCGACTGAATCATTGCCCGTTTCATGAAATACAAGGAAAGGCAGACGGGGGTCTTGCGTCGAAGCGAGGCATAGATGTACACATAACACTTCCATTGGTGCGCATTGCGCAGGGTACCGTGCATCAAGCTACAAATCATATCGTAACAAGCAACTGGTACTACTATCTGAGAAGCGAGGGGTATAAGTAAGACATACAGGTAAGGGTGGGACATAGTACAAAACACAAGGGCGCGCAATGAAATAGAAATAACTATAAAGTCCGAAGCCCGCGCACTTCGCCGCAGGGCCTGTCACCAGGAGATACAAAAATCACAAACCAGAAAAAGCAATTCGCGAGTCGTTATGTCGCGTCACACATAATGTGCGAGCGAGGGATTTGCCAGTCGGGTGGCAAATCACAGAGTGCCGAAGGCAGGTGTGCCCTGCGCAATCTCGTCGAGCCAGAGCGCCATCTCCTGCTCGCTGACGCCCATGCCGGCAGCCAGCTCGGACAGCGCCTGCGAGGCGGCGGGCTGGAGCTGCTCGATCTGAGGGGGCGCGTACTGGTCGTAGGTCCCGTTGAAGCCGGGCTCGAGCATCGAGTGCTGAGCAAAAGGCAGTCCGTTGTAGGAGACCGGCGCGCCTTGGAACGCGGTGGTGTAGAAGGTGGTCTCGGGGGCGAGGGCGGGAGCGGCTGGGGCGGGGCTGTAGAGCATCTGGGAATCGACGTTCGCTCCGGCCCAGTGTTGCGCCGGGATGGGCACGGACGTGCTCGCGCCATAGTACTTGGTGTCTTGCTGGACCAATGCGGCCCAGTCGCCGTCGGTGGGGCTGACCTCGTAGCCGCACATGGGGTCCCTGGCCAGGAAGGGCGGGCACTGGGGCATCGAAGGGTCCATGATGGTCGCGGCGAACTCGTTGCAAGAGCCTGAGAGAGGAGGCGAGAGCTCCTTCGGGGTGCCGGGGCCGCTGGAGATAGTGAACGAGCTCGAATCAGAGCACGGGCTCAGGGGCGGAAGAGAGCTCAAGAGGTCCGAGAGGTCCGAGAAGGGAGAGGACTCGGGGGCATCGTTGGAAGGGGCGTAAAACGGCCCAGCATCGGCGAAGGCGTTGGAGCTCTCCTTCGCGGCCCTCTTCGCCCTCGCAGCGCTCCTTGCTGCCTGTGCGGGAACGCCGTATGGCGCCGCCCGCCTTTCATCGCGCTTCTCCGCACGCACGGCACCGGAGGAAGCGGCCTTGGAGGCGTTCTTCTTAGATGCGCCTAGCTGGTTGGCCTTGGCCTCTAGGTAGGCCTTGGTGTGGTGGGGCTGATGTCCATGCTCCCTTTTCCTGTGACGGCTCAGAGAGGACCCGTCGGCGAACGACTCGGGGCAATCCGGGCAGTGCTCAGTCCTCTTCCTAGAGCTGCAATTCATCGCCAAAGTCAGTTCATGGAGTAGTCGCAGAAACAAAAAGACGTACTGCTTGTTGCCGTGAGGCTTGAGCGCAGACTTCTGAAGGCACGAGAAGTCACACCCGGGGTACTGGCAGTAGTATCTAGTGCGATGTCAGAGTGAAGCAAAGCAGCGGAAAGCATGGGCTGCATACCGAACGGCGTCTGGCTCGTGCCTCTTCCTGTGGCGCGGTAAATCGGTTCTACGATTAACAGTGGCGCCGCAGTCGGGACAGATAACCCTCTGCTGCACGAATGGTTTCGGGGACGTCCGCTTGGACTCCCGCTGGGGCTAAGTAGTTTGATCAGAAAAAGTCAAAAGACAACCTTGGAAGATGAACTACCTTCGATGTCCTGGTTGGAGCCATTGGAAGTAGCTTCTGTTGGGATAACGAGGTTGAGATAGGGAAGAGTGGATGCAAAAGCGACTTTATGAAGTCTTTGAGATGAGTGCTCAAGGGGGGGAAAGTTGTCAATGCAATCCCTCCCTGTCCACCCAGCCCATTATATGACGAAGGGACTTTGCTTCCCACAACGCTACTTAGCCTATTTGCCTTGCCACTTTGATTGCACGCTCGGCTTGACGCCATGATGAGGCAAAGGAGGGCGCTCATTTGCAAGTTGCCATAGTCAATTAGGCCGTGGCAAGCACACGAGGCGGGCGCGCCGACGAGGACCGCTTTTGCCATGCACCGCATCAGACCGATTATGGCGCGTTTGGGCTCAGCGGTCGCTGGGCGAACCCCCGAGGGATCGGCTGGTAGTGGCATACTCAGGGACGGGGAACGAGGACAAAGCAGAAGGGGGGACGGGCGCTCCCATCAGGCACATGACTGCATCTGTGGCAAGATGCAGCAATCGTGGCTCCAGGGCGTATGTGTGGCAAGGCTCGCCCCCGCCAGCCAGATCTCTGAGGTCGATCCCAACAAAGGAAGCAGCGCAATATTGGCCAAGGGACGCTCACACGGGAAGAGACGACCGAGGCATCGTGTCGGCATCGCCCTTGCAGAGCTTGGACAGTTCATTGTCGCGCTGGCTTCGTGGCGCGCTGGGCACGTGACCGCGTTAACACGTCGTGATTGGTTGTCGAAGGGTAGTGTGCGTACACCTTGCACATTGAGCATCGCCCTCCACCGTTGTAAAGAAGCAAGGGAACGGATACGCAGTAAAGCATGGCGCGAATCATGAAAGCCTGGAATGCGAAGCATCAGTTCAAATCAAATACTTAGTTAGGCATGGCACCTGCATTGAATGAATCCAATCTCGGGAGTCGGTGGCCACCCGCACGTTGTGTCCTTCGGAAGTTCTGCGCACAGGAAAAAGAACTGCGTATGAGCGTGATCGTGGCTATCGGCGCTATCCTGCCAAGGCGGCAATGGTGATGGCGCAGGTGGCCCACTCAGGATGTGGGGTACATACCCCTCCGTCACTGAATGTGACGCGTAAGTCCGCGCGAGAACATCAGTTGGCAGAATCCCGCCTTGCTGTACTCCCAAGAAATTAGGATATCTGGATCAATTTGAAGTTCATACTACGTACCCGAATACCGAGTTCAATTAGCCTCCTTTGTCTACTTGCCTTGATTGCGGCTGTCCAGCGTCCAGATCTGTAGTGTGCCATCCTCGATGACATGGTCAATACTATACTGTTAGATCGCTGCTCAAGAGGATCATAGGGCATCGGCGGTTGTTGAATGCGACGCACGCAAGTCGGGCGTTTGAACGTTCATATCGGCACGTGTTCCATGTGGAGAGAAATGATCCCATAGGTAGCATTTAAGCACACTGCAACGAGTGGTGTGAGGATACGGCCAAAGTATACAGTTGGTAGATAGAGTCGGATGCTAGTTGGGACGATATGTGACTGAAACATGACGGTGGAGTGATCGTCGATTTTTTAGACTAAGTCAGAAACGAGACATGCAGCCTAGCGTACGTTCCCTGCTTGGAGATACTTGCAGAGACGAGAAATTACTGAAACGCCTGAGCGCATATCTGTCGAAAGAAGTAAGTTCGGGCTTGTTCTAAGCCCTCGAATCGTACTCGCCTATCGATACAGGATCAACCACAGGCCCTGCAATTCGCCGATCACGTCCATCACTACTTATCGCGTACGACCGGTTACAGCCGAGGCTGTCCTCCAGGAGAGGGCGAACGGCATCGGGAGCGCGCGATGGGAGGGCGTCCTACACGCAGGCGTCGTCGAACTTGGCGATGGCTCCCTCCTACGCCAGATGGCGTGCAGGAGTCCGACAGACGCAGTGCAGAGGAGGGGGCAGGCCGATCGCGCGGAGACTTGACGCGGCACTCTCACATCTGCGCCGGAAGCCTCAAGCTGCGTATCTGTCGAAAAGATCGGTTGGCGCTCCACGCCGGCACCCGCGACGTACTCACTCTCCAAAGGCCCCGCGCCATCCGGCGACTTGACAGTCCGCTCCGCGATAGCGTAGACAATGTGGCATCTTGCGAACGTGATGCGAAGATGAGGTGGCAGAGTTTGTGTTTATGAGCGGCCTTCGCAAGCAGGTTAGGCCGCACTTTGCCTGACGTCGTGCGGACCGCCGTCGGCGCAATCCCGAACGGCTCGGCTCGGCTGCACGTCGTGCGACTTCTGCACCTATTCCAAAACGTCGACATTCATGTGTCGATATCTGTTATCAGGGTGAAAGCCCTGGATGCGAGCGCCGTGCTCTTTGTTGGATGAGGGGGAGATCCATCTATACGAGCCGGCTGGAGCGTGGGGTGCGAGGGTGTTTCGCAGGACTATGGCCGACATCGAGAATATATATATTGAGGTGGGAGAGGCGACGCGGAGGTTGCAAGCATAGGGCCTGGCCAGCATCCGCCTGCGAGAAACTGTCATTGAGGCAACGATGAGGGAAGGACTAACAACCTGTGCGGTGGTCAATCGAGCTGCGAGGATGAAAGGAGATAAGTAGACGTACCCTGTCGTAGATTACCCACTGTCCTCAGTTCCATGTGGAGAGGCATGATCCGACAGGTAACGTCTAAGCACGCTGCAACGACTGGTGTGACGATGCGGCCAAGGTACAGTATACAGTTAGCAGATAGAGTCGGATGCTAGACGGGACCGTGGCTAGACGGGACCGTGGCTAGACGGGACCGTGCGTGACTGAAAGATGACGGTGGAGTTATCGTCGAATATCTTTGGAGACTAAGTCAAAGGCGAGAGATGCGGCCCCGCGTACGATTGCTGCTTGGGGGTACGTGGAACATGCGGAGACGACAAAGAATTACTGCAACGTTGAGGAAGACGAGGGACGGAGACAAGTCACAGATACGATCTAGATCAGATCGGCGGAGGCATCGAGTTGTTGCCCGGATCAATCGGGCTCGTCTTCCGCGATACTTACGATGCTCGCCCTGCTCGCGCGTTCTCGTCCTCGTCTGCGCGCCAGATTAAATAAGGTCGCGGTTCTCGGTGCCTTCAAAGGCATAGAGCGGCTACTACCTTCGCTTCTTCTCAAGCTCGATCCCCATCGCCTTGCTCAGCATCTACGATATCCGCGGCGCACCCGACAGCAAGGTGTGTGTATCTACTTGGCAGTGGGGGCGGACGGTATGACGTGGTGCATGTCGCGCGTTGGGAGCGTGGGCCGCGCGTTTGTCTCGTCTCTGCGTCCACGCCATCGTTCCTCAGTCCAGGCGTTGGCCGCTTTTCTGCCTATATAGTTGTATACAAGCGTTGTCAGGACTCTCATGCTCGCGTCTTTTACGCTGTTACGTCTGCGTCTCCGAGCGATGGAAGTCAATCCATGACGGAACGCATGTCCTTCCGAATTTATTCTCATTCTTTTCAATATCTTTTCCTACCGTCATTCTGACGTCTTGCAATTCTGCTCAGATGAAAGCCTTTGCTACTGCTCAGCTCTCGAGGGCGTCAAGACTGGGTTTCATTCCCGCCGGCGTTTGTCACGAGGTATGTTCCTTCGTTGCTTCGCCTTCAGTGTCCTGGTTTATCTCTTCCTGTTTACAGCCAGCCCATGACGATATATATCTTCAATGTACGTCTGATCTCATTTTCGCGTACATCTCCCCTGACTATCTCGCAGACCATCACCTCCGTCGTCCGCGACTTTGCCGCCACGGTTGCGCGCCTTGCGCCTGAAGCCCACTTCTCCACCATCTCGAACCCGTCAATCCGACCATCCCCATCGTTTCACCAAGGCCGGCGTCTTAACCCGTGATGCGCGTCCTGTATCACGACGCTCGACGTCATGCGCGCCGCCGGCTTCCTCGCAGGGCTCACCGACGCGGATTTGAAGGAGGGCACCGTGGCCGTCGGCGGCGGATGCTCCGGCGCGACGATCGCCGAGCTGCTCTCGCAATTTTCGTTCTGTGAGAACATCACCGGCCCGCTATACGACCAGCTCGTGCACGGCATGCAGTTCGATGACGACGACGACGTCAAGGCGAAGGGCTGAGCGCGCGGCGCGACCCGTGATGGCTTGCACCTGCGCATGCTTCACCGACGCATTCCTCCGCGGTCTAAACAGCGAGAAGGCATCGCGCCTGCGACACTCGTGAGCGCCGGCTGTTCGGGGACCAGGGTGTTGAATTATTCTCGTCGAACGTCAAGCTTGCCGTACGTGCTATTTCTCATGTCCTCCCGAGTGCCGTGCTGATATCGTGATGCAGCCCAGCGATGTCGAGGTGATCCACCTGTTCAGTCCCTATCCGCCGAGGAGAAGCTCTTTGCGGTGTGCCTGCCTGACCTCATGAAGAACATTGAAGAGAAGCGAGGCTTTTGTCGCCTCAGCGCCACTTGGATTAAATAAGTCCAAGCAGAATGCATGTGCTGTAGTAGGTTTGACACGCCATCCATCTGTTCACTTCAGCCTCTCTCGTGAGGTAAAGCAATCGTACAGCAGCGAAAACAAACTTATATCAGAGTGCCTGGGATACAGCGAGTCTCAAATCACATCCAGTTGTCTCCAGAGTCCACCATCACCTGTCCCCCTTTTTGCCATTATGGACCTATCCTCTTCAACCACTGGTTCGCGTGGCTCCTCATCCTTCTTCCCCGACTGCATCGACGCCGGGATCTCACCCTCCTCCCCGTCTTCACTCACTCACTCGTGCTGACTCCAATCTTTTCCCTCCGTCTCATCCACAATCTGCACATCCACCTCCTTCCCCTCAATCCTCCCCATTCCTGCACCATATCTTCGCCCTCGACAACGTTCGCCGCGACCGCATCAACGCGACCACCCTTCAGCAGCACCTCAAATTCCATCGCCTGCAACGGCACCAGCACTACGTCCTCTGCGTCCGGCGGCGCCCACTTCCATTCCGCACTTGCGCCCTCGGCAGCGGACGCATCGAACAGACCGACGACGCCCGATGCGACGCACACGCGCTTCTTCTCGCACACTGCGCGCGGGCCGAACCAGCCTGCGCGACGGCCGTGCGCATCGCGGGCCAAAGCGCGAGGCGCGCGAGGGCGCCGCGGGTGAGGAGGACGAGTGCGGGTGCGGGTGCGGGTGGCGCGGCCGTGGTGGACATCGTGTGATTTGGGTGATCCTCGCGATGGATGGTTATTTGGGCGCTGTGCTCGACGTTGGCGAGAGTGCTTGCGGGTCCTGAAAATGACGGACTGGGCATTAGGGCGCCAATGCGCCGCGCCATGCTTTACTGCGTCAGACTCGGCGATGATCGTTGCACTTGAAGGTTTTTTGTTGCTAGCTGAAGTACTGGGCCGTAGGAATTCGCCTGCCGCAACGCCGAGTCCTTCATACCTTCGCAGAAGTCGCCTGTGTTTATTCTGCATGACATCAACGTATGTGCATGAGACACAAAACTAGTACTTAATCCCAGTTTCTGTGTTCGAACATTCATAGCAGCGCTTATTTAATTGTGCTTTACAGTATTATTCTCCCTCGTTTCCCTCGTCAACCCGCACTTCTCTGACCTGGCTTATCAGTAGAAACGCCGCTCGATGCTAAGACCAGTGACGACGACGCAACTCGGGGTCTGTATACTGCTCGATGTACAGCCTCCGTCGGACTGTCCCGACTCCCGACCTGTCCCGACTTGGCGAGTCATTGGCGCTAAGTAGATATGTACCACGTGTAAGATAGACGACGCGCAAATCCACCACCCCTTATGTAAGCGAGTCGGACCCTCGACGGCGACGACAACTCCTCCATGGTCACTCACAAAATCATAAAACTACTCTCTGGGATACATACCTGGGATGTATGAGCACACATGCCTGGAAGAATTTTGAGAAAATATGAAGATTTGGGGGCTGTATAAGGCCCACAACCTCAACCAACCCAACCCATCCTGGAAGTACTTTTCTATGCTTTCCGATGCTCCTGGCGCACTTTTCAAAATTTGGGTCAACACAATTTGGCGGGTCACGTGACTTATGTAACCCATCACATGATGTTATCTTAACCAATTTGGGTTAGATTGGTAGATAAGATAACGGAACATTCATGCCTCCGCTCCGACCGGGGTGCGAGCCCTCCCCCGAGGTGGGTCAGGAGAGTGTTGCTGGCATCTTTACAAGTCCCTGAGCCTTGGCTGATGCACACATGTATAGCCTAACAATTTATGAACCTCCCCCCCACGTCCGGCAGAGTTCCCAACTAAATTCTCGGTGGGGGATGCATCGGACCTCCCAAATTTGGCGGTTCCCACGCCACATTACGTAATATTCAGGGGGGTGGTGGATTTGCGCGTCGTCTATCTTATGTCGATAATCAATACGAGCAAGCTGCCAGGTGCCCTTCCTGCTGCGCTTGCTCTGTGCTCTCACCAGCTTTTGCTCGCTCTCAAGTTCCATCTTCGCTCAATCTCAACAAACCCTGCAATCAACCCAGTTGGCCTTGAATCATGGCCGAGCAACCTCGCAACTCTCGCGGTCGCCTCCGCTTCAGACGACTCCTTTGCTGTTTCCCTTCGCGTGATACCAGTCCCGTGTATCCTCTCCCCATCAGATCAGCTTCTGAGCCACCTTCTCCCACTCGAGCTAATGTTCTAGGTGTATCTCCCAGCATGGGTGAAGACCCGCGTGGCGAAGCCACTCTCGAGTCTCCTGCATTCCCGGCCACGGAGAAGCATACTGGTCTAGCGATGGAAAACTTCCATTCGCGTGATACCGGTCCCACGTACCCTCCTTCCACTAAATCAGCATCCGACCCATGCGCTTTGCCCTACGCTAGTGCTCCAGATTTGTCTTCCGGTAAAGCTTCAGAGCCTCATGTAGTCCTGGCCCCGGACGGGCATACTGATCTGGCGACACCACAATCTACAACCTTAGCCACACAGCTACCCGTATCTCCAGTCGGAACTACTATCTGGACAGCTTTCAAAGAAGCCTTGAAAGCGATCGAAAGGGCATCCGATGCATTTCCTCCTCTGAAATCGACAGTTGCTGGTTTGAATGTTGTTCTTGATCGCATCAAGGTGAGTCCTCGTATACTGCTTGCTAGAACAACAATTTATGCTCGCACAGATTGTCCATGACACTTCGGCGGATCTCACGGGTGCTAGAGATAGGATTGCGCAGTTTGTGGAGATACTTCGCAAGTACGAAGATTCCACTGTAGCCATTCCGTCTGCAATTCGTGACCGCATGGATGCATTTGCCCGGTATGTTAGCCGGTGGATGTGAATATCGCGAATCACTCATATGGTATACAGAGTAGTTGATGTACAGCGCTCTTCTATCGAGAACAAGCTGGAACGCGGCATCATCAAACGTATTATTGAGGCTTCGGATGATCAAGCGGAGATTGTAGGTTTTGCGCGAACAATTGGCTATCTGGTTGATCAATTAGTGGTATGTGTTCTGTTAATTTTGTGGTTCTGTGCTATTGCTTATCTTCTGCCTGTAGGTGGCCATTTCCTTGACAACAGAGAGAAATGTACGAGAATTGCTTAAAGTATGTGCATTTCTGTATCTGCCTGTTTCTTGCTTGCTGAAAGGATCAATATGACAGGATGGTAAGCTGCATTGGTATTTTTGAGGCTATGACTAATACACTGTAGATCCCTGCAGAAAAGTTCAAGAAGCTTGGCCATGTTGCAGAGGCATCTTTTAAAGGCCCTCACTCTTTTGGCAAAGGATGCATGGAAGGCACTCGAGAGTCTATTCTCTTGGATCTGATGACATGGGCCTGTGATCCTGATGCCCCCAACCTCTACTGGTTGACTGGTCTTGCTGGAACTGGAAAATCTGCTATTGCTTATAGCTTCTGCAGGCTTCTGGATGAAATCAATCTTCTTGGTGGTAGCTTCTTCTGCTCTCGTCAGGCCACTCTAGAGCAAAGAAATGTTTGCTGTGTCCTACCAACTCTTGCTCATTCTATGGCCCAAGCATCATCAGATTATGCAGAAGCACTGCTACAGAGTCTTGATAAAACCCCTGATGCTGCAAAGCTGTCTGTGGATGAGCAATTTGGGAATTTGATACTTCTCATATCTGGGGCTGATTCAAAGATACATGTTCTAGTCATTGATGCACTAGATGAATGTGAAGATAATGATATGACAGCTGTACTGGTTGATCTTTGCATAAAGCATGCTGAAAAAATTAAAATTAAGATCTTTATGACTAGTCGTCCAGAAAAGGATCTGAGGCTCAAACTTGATCAGCTTGATTCCAAACACATTCTTTATCTTCATCACATTGAAGATAGTTTTATCAAGCATGACATACAAATCTATCTTCAGAATGAATTGAACAATATATTCAAAAATCATTATAGATCAGATGATCCAAAACCCCCTTCAAATCAGATTGAAACATTATGTGCTCAGGCAGACAAATTATTCATTTATGCATTCACATCTTTACAATATATAAAAGCAAGAAATGCAGATCCTGAAAACCGCTTAAACATATTGACAGATGCCAATACACATGGACTGCACTCAATAAAAAATCAACTTGATAGTCTATATCACTTTATACTCTCAGCAGCATTCAAAGATCTTGATGAAGATGAAACAAGTGATTGTCAGCAGTTTTTAATGTGTGTTCTATCACAGCTAAAACCAATGTCAGTTGAAATGATAAGCAAATTTCTTGATAAAAAGATTAGTTATTTGGGGTCTATAATGAATGGATTTCATTCTGTACTTGATATCCCATCTGATACAAGCCAAGGCCATGTTACCACATTTCATGCATCATTTGAAGATTATATCACAAAAGAAGGATCTCAAAACCAATTTCCCTGGCATATGGACATATCTACAGGACATGATTATATGGCACAAAAATGTTTCCAAATTATGAACAACCATCTTTGCTTCAATATCTATAAATGTGAAACATCTTATCTTCCCAATGACAAGCAAGACTTGGCCACAATACCTCAGGAATTATATTATGCTTGTTTATATTGGCCTGAACATTTTTTACGCTCATCATATAGTAAACATTTATTGGATCAATTCAAAAACTGGATACAAAGCCAGTTCTTGTATTGGCTAGAAGTGATTAGTGTTACATGCATGATTACTCAGAGCACAGTTATGCTTAGAAGATTACATCAAAATTTCAAAAAAGTGAGTCAATTAGAATTTTACAGAGCAAGTCAATTCAGAATCATATATTACATTTTAGGATCATGTCACAACTGAAATGACACTATTCAATGACATATTGCATTTTTTAAACACATATAAAGAGCCTATATCCAAAAGTGTAGCTCATATTTACATCTCAGCTCTAGCATTTGGAGCAATAGACTTCAGCAGCTTTAAAATTTATAAGAAATTATTTGCCAGACTTCTTTCATTATATTCCAATTATAAAAGCAACCCCTACAACAATGTTCTAATATTGACTGGGCACACATGGTTTATAACCTCAGTGGCATTTTCACCAGATGGAAGATACATTGTCTCTGGCTCTCTGGATAAAACCATCAGACTTTGGAGCTCAGAAACTGGTGAAGCTATTGGAGATTCAATGAAAGGACATACTGATTATATAGAATCAGTGGCATTCTCACCAGATGAAAAATACATTGTCTCTGGCTCTTGGGATAAAACCATCAGACTTTGGAGCTCAGAAACTGGTAAAGCTGTTAGAGATCCAATGGAAGGACATACTGATTATGTAAAATCAGTGGCATTTTCATCAGATGGAAAATACATTGTCTCTGGCTCAGATGATGAAACTATCAGACTTTGGAGCTCAGAAACTGGTAAAGCTGTGAGAGATCCAATGGAAGGACATACTGCTTATGTAAAATCAGTGGCATTTTCATCAGATGGAAAATACATTGTCTCTGGCTCAGATGATGAAACTATCAGACTTTGGAGCTCAGAAACTGGTAAAGCTGTTCGAGATCCAATGGAAGGACATACTGATTATGTGAAATCAGTGGCATTTTCACCAGATGGAAAATACATTGTTTCTGGCTCTGATGATACCACCATTAGACTTTGGAGCTCAGAAACTGGTGAAGCTGTTGGACATCCAATGGAAGGACATACTCATCATGTAAACTCAGTGGCATTTTCACCAGATGGAAAATACATTGTTTCTGGCTCTGATGATACCACCATTAGACTTTGGAGTTCAGAAACTGGTGAAGCTGTTGGAGATCCAATAGAAGGACATACTTATCATGTAAACTCAGTGGCATTTTCACCAGATGGAAAATACATTGCCTCTGGCTCTAATGATGAAACCATCAGACTTTGGAGCTCAGAAACTGGCAAAGCTGTTGGAGATCCAATGGAAGGACACACTGATTGTGTGGCATCAGTGGCATTTTCATCAGATGGAAAATATATTGTATCTGGCTCCTATGATGAAACCATCAGACTTTGGAGCTCAGAAACTGGTGAACCTGGTGCAGATCCAATAGAAGGACACACTAATTTTGTAAAATCAGTGGCATTTTCACCAGATGGAAAACACATTGTCTCTGGCTCTCGGGATGAAACCATCAGACTTTGGAGCTCAGAAACTGGTAAAGCTATGGGAGATCGAATGGAAGGACACACTGATTGTGTGGCATCAGTGGCATTTTCACCAGATGGTAAATACATTGTTTCTGGCTCAAATGATAAAACTATCAGACTTTGGAGCTCAGAAACTGGTGAAGCTGTGAGAGATCCAATGGAAGGACATACTGCTTATGTAAAATCAGTGGCATTTTCATCAGATGGAAAATACATTGTCTCTGGCTCAGATGATGAAACTATCAGACTTTGGAGCTCAGAAACTGGTAAAGCTGTGGGAGATCCAATAGAAGGACATACCGCTTATGTAAATTCAGTGGCATTTTCACCAAATGGTAAATACATTGTTTCTGGCTCTTGGGATAAAACCATCAGACTTTGGAGCTCAGAAACTGGTAAAGCTATTAGAGATCCAATAAAAGGACATACTTCTGGAGTATTATCAGTGGCATTTTCACCAGATGGAAAATCCATTGTGTCTGGCTCCTATGATGAAACCATCAGACTTTGGAGCTCAGAAACTGGTGAAGCTATGAGAAGGCCTGTAGAAGGACATATCTGCAATGTAAATTCAGCGGCATTGTCACTAGATGGAAGATACATCATGTCTGGCTCCAATAATACAACTACAACTGTCAGAATACAGAGCCCAGAAATTTGTAATTATGCAGAACAGTTGGAAGAGGAAAACATGCTACAGATATCATCAAGCACCTTTGGTAAGCAAGATACAATGTTTAAAGTATATTAATATATGCTGATATCTTTTATACAGATGCTTATCAAAGGCCAATATATAATAAAAAGACATCAAAATGCCTAGATCTTGTAGAGATTGAAAGAGCTATTCGAAATAAAATGGCTGCTCAAGGCATAAGTGATTCATGGATTTTTGGTCCAGATAAAGAACTTCTACTCTGGGTGCCACATCACTATCTCCAACATCTCCATTGGCCACACAATGCCTTTATTATTGCTCACAAGATATGTACTCTTGATTTAAGCAGATTTGAGCATGGCAATACTTGGACATATTGCAGATCATCTGATGTGCCTTGAGCTCTCAATATGTATATACCATTGCTATTGTCCAAACTCCCGGTACTATTCCCCATACTTATGCAATGAAGAGTGTTGCCATGCCTAGGATTCAGTTACAGTATCAACTCAACTTGCAACCCTACTTTTGAAGTGCCATATTTGCCCAATACAAGCATTCCTTTTTGTACTTCTACTTCTCCAAATACATCATAATTTCTTTACTTCATAATTGTCCCAGCCAGTCTCCTCCAGCTTCTTCACTTTATGAAGAACATCTGTCTCCAATGATCTAAGGTAAGCCTCCATGTCCGTCACAAGCCGAGGGACCCCGGCTGCTAATATTCGCACAGCCAGAAGCCCAGCATTTGTCCCATTGTTGATGGCCACCGTTGCAACAGGGATTCCCCTCTGCAGCACAATACATCAACAACGGCACGAAGTACACCACAGGTAAGCGCACATACCGGCATCTGCACGATACTGTGCAACGAATCGACGCCGTCAAGCGAGCTGCCCTTCACGGGCACACCGATAACAGGCAGCGCAGTCATCGCCGCGACCATACCCGGCAGATGCGCTGCACCGCCCGCACCCGCGATAATCGTCCGCAACCCCCGTGCCGCGGCTGCCCGCGCGTACTCGACGAGCCGGTCAGGTGTGCGGTGCGCCGACACGATCGTGAGCTCATACGGCACCTGGAAGCGGTCGAGAATGTGCGCGGCGGGGAGCATCACGGGCAAATCCGAGTCCGAGCCCATGATGATGCCCACGAGCGGCTGCGGGTGCGAGTGGCCCTCGCGCGGCGTCGGCGCGTAGAGCGCGAGCTCCTCGGCGGAGCTCCCGCCGGGGATGCGCGCGAGGAGCGGGCGCAGGCGCTCGCGCAGCTGCGCGTCCGATTCCGCGACGAGCGTGACGTGGCCCATCTTGCGGCCCTTGCGGCACTCGGCTTTGCCGTAGAGGTGCACGCCCGCGCCGGGGACGGTGAGTGCGAAGCGCGTGAAGGCCGTGATTTCTGATAGGTCGGAGGATGCACCGAGGATGTTCAGCATGGCGGCGGAGGGGACTTTGAGGTCGGTCGAGCCGAGCGGGAGGGAGAGAATGGCGCGGAGGTGGTTTTCGTATTGCGAGGTCTCGCAAGCTTCGATGGTATAATGGCCGGAGTTGTGGGGGCGGGGCGCGATCTCGTTGACTAGAATATCTCCTATAGAGCTTGATATCAGCATTGGGACATATACAGCCTGAGACGAACATACTGTTGTCCAGGAGGAACATCTCTACGCCGAAAACTCCCGCACCGTCCAGCGACTTGACAGCCTTCTCCGCAACAGCCCGAGCTCGTGTAGACAATGCCGCATCTTGAGAACGTAGAGGTGCGAAAACGAGATGGCAGACATTGTATTTGTGCACAGTCTCCACGACCGGGTAAGATCGCACTTCGCCCGACGTCGTACGAACGACTATCACCGCAATCTCCTTCGCGAACGGGACCCAGCGCTCAGCATATAATGGCCTGTCCCCGAGGTAAGCAATGGCCTCTTGAGCTTGAGACTCGGTACGGATGACAAAATTTCCGCGTCCATCATAGGCCAGCGTTCTGCTTTTCAGCATGAGCGGCAGGCCGAACTTGCCGACAGCGGCGTTGATCCCTTCTATTGACGACACGATGGGTGCGGAATCTGCGACTGGGATATCGTGCGAGAGAAGGTGATGCTTTTGCAGGAACTTGTCCTGGATGACGCGAATGGTAGACGGGCTTGGGTGGACCTGCACGCTGCCCGAGTTCTGCAGCTCTTCCAAAACATCGACATTGACGTGCTCGATCTCCACGGTCAGGATGTTCACTTTCGACGCCAGCTCCTTGATCTTCGCTGGATCGGAGAAAGATCCATCTATGTGGGCAAGCTCAGGCGTCGCGGGTGCGAGTATTTGCTTCGCTGGGCTATGTTCGATGTCGAGAATGACGATGTCGCTTCGAGAAGCGACGCTGAAGTGGCCAGCATACGGCCTAGCTGACCTCCGCCTGAGAGAAACCGTCATTGAGGCATGCTGAGGAAAGCATTAACGGTCTGTGCGGTGGTCAGCTAAACTATAAGAACAAAAGAGACAAGCAGACGCACCCTGACCTAGAATACCCACTTTCTTTGGTTCCATCTTGAGATAGAAAAAAGACGGGATACCATATGAACACTGTATGAACGTGCAGTGACGAATGATGTAACGACGGGGAGTTGAGGGTCGGAAGGGAGGATCTCGAGGTCCGATAGTCTACTCAGCCTTTGGAAACTAAGCTGTATACGAGAGAGCGTATACTTCCTGCTTACAGACGACCGAGCCTTCCCTTCTCATCGAGGTACTTAGAGTCTCGTTAGTTGAAGGAAGGAACAAAGGAAGTATATTCCGCAGTTGAGAGCTCGAGCTTGATAAGATCGAAAACCTTACATACAGTACGATTAGATCTGATCTTACATTCCAATTCCAAGCCACATGCAAGCTTGCTCTCACCCGCATACCACTCACTCGCCCAACATGCCAGCAGCCAAACCACCTGCGCCGAGGAAGCGCAACAGAAAAAGAAAGCGGCGTATCGCATCTTCTTCCTCGTCGTCTGCAGATTCATCCGACTCTTCGTCCGCGATGCGCGAGAAGGACGAGACACGGGCGCGAGGTTAACGTTCAGACAGCAGAATAATTCTGCATGGAGGTCCATTCTCGTTCCTGCTTAAATTACGGGATGCGCAAGAGACCGGATCACGCGCGAGATGTTGGATGAAGCCTGTCCCTGCTTTGGACCGTGCTTCACCCCCACGCCAGAAACTTGCCCACTTATGAGGCGTCATCACTACATTCCCGCAGTCTCCAGTCGTGCAGTCACGGGCGCTGGATAGGCGGCTGCGTAGCCTCCCGACATTCGAATTACGAGGATTGCGTGGGGCGTACTGTGCACACTGTGAGTCTCCTCTTCGCAGCGCAGAATTGCGACCTCTCACCTCGACTCGTAGCACAGCGTTCGAAGGCCATTGGTCGGGGCGGTAGGCGAGAGCAACTATCCGCAGAGCCAGAGTCAAAACGCAGACGCTGAATGCATATCCGTCGAGAAAGATCAGTTCTACCTTCTGTTGTACCCACGCATCGACATAAGAGCGACAACAAGGCTCAAACTCGCCGATGACGCTCACCATCACCCGTGCTACTGGAAACAGCCCGAGACATCCTCCAGAAGAAGCCTGAAACGGCTTTAACGCGCGCCACGCCTCATGATTCCTGAGACGGTGTATAGTCGAAGTTGACGGCAACACCCTCGTCCAGATGCCGCACCGCGACAAACAGGAGGCAGGCCCCAGGCCAGACGCGGCAGTTTCAGGCTGCTCAGCGAACGAGATCGGGAGGGCGTGAGGGGTGATCGTCTGACGCGGATGTCTCGTCGAACTTGGCGATGGCTCCCGCAACGCCAGATGGCGTGAAAAAGTCCGGCAGAGGCTGTGCGGCGCAGGCCATGGGTAGGTAGATCGCGCTTGAGAACTCGACGCGGCACTCCCGCGTCTGCGCCAGACCCCCGCGCCGTCCGGCGAATGGACAGCCCTCTTCACGACAGCCCGAGCCCGCGTAGACAGTGTTGCATCTTGCGAGCGTAGGGCTATGGCCGACATCGAGAATATTCATATTGATGTGGGAGAGAAGACGCGGAAGTTGCGAGCATAGCGCCTGGCCAACATCCGCCTGCGAGAAATTGTCATTTAGCAACGATGAGGGAAGGATCTATGCGGTGGTCAATCGAGCTGCGAAGATGAAAAGAAATAAGCAGATGCACCCAGTCCTAGATCATCCACTGTCTTCAGTTCGGTGTGAAGAGATACGATCCGACAGGTCACGTTTATTTAAGCACGCTGCAATGAGTGGTACGACGATGGGACCAAGATACACGGTTGACAAGATAGGGTCGGGTGCCAAAGGGGACGATACGTGACTGAGGTATGATGGTCAAGTAATCGTCGCATATGTCTCTTGAGGACTTAGTCAAAAACAGGGTCCGTGGAACTTGAGGAGACGACAGGGAAACGCTGTAACGTCGAGGGACGGAGACAAGTCACGGTTAAGATCTGGATAAGATCGGCGGAGGCATCGAGCGATCAATCGGGCTCATCGTCTCTTGTCCCACCTGCATTGCCTGTCCCTCTTTTTCGCCATATGGACCTATCCACATCAGTCACCAGATTCGCGAGGCTCTTTGTCCTTCTCCGAATCCACCAATATCGGCATCTCCTCGCTCTTATCCCTGTCTTCACTTTCCCATTCGCCCTCACTCCCATCTTCGCCCTCCGTCTCATCCACAACTTGTACACCCACTCCTTCTCATAAATCCTCTCCACCCTCTCCTCCCACTCCCTCACAAATGCCTCGAAACCTCCGCCCGCTTCCCTTCCTCACTCGCCGCCGGCCACAGCCATAAACATCCGCCGCAACAGCATAGACACTTTCCTTCTCAAGCAGCACCTCTCCTCCTCCATCGCCTGCAACTGCGACAGCGTGACGTCGTCTACGTCCGGCGGTGCCCATCTCCCGCCTACTTACCCCCGCGCCCTCGGCAGCGGACGCATCGAACAGATCGACGATGCCCGATGCGATCCACATGCGCTTCTCGCCGACCGCGCGCCAACAAGCTCGATCGGGGTGGGAATGGGGCGCGATCTCGCCGACTAGAATGTCTCCTGTAAAATGTGGTCAGCGTAATGTATACACTGAAACTGGGGGAGACATACCGCTCCCGAGAAGGAATATCTGTACACCGAAGACTCCCGCGCCGTCCACCGACTTGACCACCTTCTCCACGACGGCCCGAGATCATCCTGCCCATGATGTCGTGTCTTACGGACGTAGAGGTGCGCAGACGAGATGACAGATGGTGCATTTGTGGACAGCCTCCAGACCGGGCAAGGCCGCACCTCGCCTGACGTCGTGCGAACAAATGGTCAACCAAGGTAAGCACCGGAATCCTAGGCCTGAGACTGGTGTATTGGATACATTGGACGCGTCAGGCCCGCGCCAAGAGCTCCGACACCTCTCTGACGGCGCATACATCGACCTATAATGTATGCGGATCGCGCGGCGCGTCCGAGTTCTGCATATGGCTGAGTAAACTCCAAATTTGAGCGAAAAGAGAAGACTCGCACACGTTTTCCGCCCTAGCTTGACAATGCCTGCCGTTGCGAACGCCTTCTGCGTGGCGGGCACCATCAACTCGCTGCCCCGACGCCTTCCTCGACGACTCGACGATGTACAAGTCAATTCGATGGCGCTGCTTCTAAGTCCTGACAGACGGTGAGTGGATAGTCCCGAATTCACACAATACTAGACTTACCGCTGACGAGATGTTCGCAAGGCCAAAACTTGACGACGCCGCTCCGCCGTCGATGCGAACCTGCGCGAAGAATCGCGCCGACAGACCCATGCTTGACGACCAGAGGTCGCGAAACCGACGGGACAGTCGGCGCGGGATCGCAGGGACACGCGTTAAGACAGCGCGGGCGGGCACTACCAGTTCCTCCCGACGACAGCCGAACGACGCGCGCGCTGCAGCTGGATAAGTCGCTATTGGGACCCAAATGCACCTCATACGCACCTCTTGAGAATAGGCAGCCCGCCCGCATTTCCTGCAACCTGACGATGATGCCCATCCGCAATGAAGGGCCCGGAGAGTGGCTCGGCATACTTCATTCGGCGTTGCACGCATGCCATCGAGCACGCGCAGACATCTTGAAGCGCGCAGTCCCAGCAGGCGGCCCTCTTGGTGCATCGTGCTGGAATTGACCACTTCCCAAACCGGTGGCATACGACTTCAAACATGCTGACCATGATGCCATCCCACACGTAGCGAGTGTGTCCCGTCGCTAGTAAAATACGCTACAACGAGCATAACGCGCAGTTTGAGCGCATGCAGCGCCTTCGCACAGCAGCCCGACGGGGCTTGCAGAGACGTACAGTAGCGAGCGGGTCGCAGAGAGCGGCGTCGCCGTGTACGAGCAAAAAGATCCGAGGTGCGCGTTTTCTGTGGCAGTCCAGGGCGAGAGGACGGAGGAGAGTGACGTTGCCACTTGCAGAATTGGGAAAGGAGGGCGACATGAGGACAACACGGGCCTTTTCAGAATGTTTCGCGCCATCTCGCAATCACGCAGCCTCCATACGTGTAAACACGCGCTCCTCTATGCCTCTGTCGTGGGTTGATTCCAGGCCTCGCACTCGCACACGCCGCCGTACTCCTTCGGGAGTTTCTCCCGCGAGACCTGCCCGAATAGCTTGGCCTTGTAGCCGCTGCCGAGAATAACGGCCTTGGTAACGGTGGCCTCGTCAAGCTACGGGCGGATAACAGCCCAGACGGCGCTGAACGCCCACGGCGCGTCGATGATGAAGAAGCAGTCCATCGTCTCGGGGTAGCGGTCCTGCGAGAGCGCAAACGCGTAGTCCTTGACGCGGTAGAAGTTGGTGGGCGAGACGTTGCGGAGGTCAAGGATGGTGTAGGACGTCTCGACCTGTCTCGACGGGGTGCCCGACGGCGGCGGCGCACGCGGGTGCGCGCTCGTGCCAGAACTTCTCGTACTCCGCGACGAGGCGCTGCAGCTGGCTCTCCTGCATGGTGACGGCGCAGAGCGCGCTCACGTTGAGCTGACTGAGTTTCTGGATGAAGAGCGGCCGGCCGGCCTGTGTGGCATCGCGTCAGCGGTGAGCGAAGGAGAGCTGGGCGCGTCTACCTTATCCATTTTGTGGTAGTATTGCGGGTAGTATTTGTTGATCTTTTCCTTTTCTTTGTAGTCGAAGGTCCTGGGGAGAGGGACCGGTTGAGACTCGCTCTCTAAGGGTGAAGCGTGGTCGACGGTAGCCACGGGCTTCAACCGTCATCGCGCGCGAAGGTGCGTGGTCTGGGTGATAGGCGAGGACGAGCCAGAGCCAGAACGCGGACGTTGAGCGCACATTTATGAAAAGAGATACGTTCGGGCTCGTTCTCGGTCTTCGCATGGTATTCACCCGTCTATAGAAGACCAACGGCAGGCCCCAGGGCCTCAAAATCGCCGATGACGCCCACCATCATCGCGTGTAACCGGAGGCGGCCCAGGACGACTTCTAAGTAAGGCCCAAACTGGCAACAACGCGTGTCGCGCACCGCGACGCCTGGAACGGCGCAGTGTCAAAGTTGACGACGACACCCTCGTCCAGATCCCGCGCGGCCACGAAAGAGGCAGCCACCCAGGCGTGATGCAGCAGTTGCAAGCCTTACAGCGAACGGCATCGGGAGCGCGCAGTGGGAGGGCGTCGTCGAACTCGGGCGATGGCTCCCAGATGGCGTGAAGAAGTCTGGCAGAGACAGCGCAGGCGGGGAGGGGCAGGCCGATCGCGCTCGGGACCTCGATGCCACACTCCCGCATCTGCCTCCGAAAAGGTGAGTTGGCGCTCCACTTCGGCACCTCCAAGGACCCGTGCGCCATGCAGCGACTTGACAGCTTGCTCCACGACAGCCCGAGCCCGCGTGGACAATGCTGCAGTTTGCGAGCGTAGAGGTGCGAAAACGGAAGTTGTGATCGACGATCTTCGCGAGCAGGTAAGACCGCACTTCGCCTCATGTCGTGCGGACCACCGTCGGCGCCATGTCCTCGAACGGCTCGAGCAGGTCTGCGCGTTGCCGAGTTCCACACTTCTTCCAAAATATCGACATTTACGTGTCGATTTCGATAAGCAGGATGGACCTCCTCGGGGCGAGCGCCGTGGTCTTTGCTGGATGAGGGAAAGATACATCTATGCGGGCACACTCGAGCGTCGTGGGTGCAAGAGCGTGTTCGTAGGGCTATGACCGTCATCGAGAATGTCTTTGGAGAAGCGACGCGGAAGCCGCGAACATACGGCCTAGCCGACCTCCGCTGGCGAGGGAACGTCAATTAGGCAACGACGAGGGAAGGACTAAGGATCTGTGTGGTGGTCAATCGAGCTGCGAGGACGAAAAGAAATAAGCAGACGCACCCTGTCCTAGACTACCCACTGTCCTCAGCTCCATGTGAAGGATATCATCCGACGGGTCACATCTAATCACGCTGCGACGACTGGCGCGACGATGCGGCTAAGGTATACGGTTGGCCAGATAGAGTCAGATGCCAGACAGGATGATACGTGACCGAAGTATATAGGATGGTGGAGTAATCGTCAAATGTGTCTTTTGGAGAGTAGGTCAAAAAAGAGAGATTCGGTCCCGCATTAAATACGTTTCCTGCTTGAAGGTACGTAGAACTAGTCGGAGACGACAGAGGCGAGGGAGACGAGGGACGGAGACAAGTCACAGATACGATCTAGATAAGATCGGCGGAGGCATCGAGTTGTTGGCCGGATCAATCGGGCGCGTCGTCCGCTTCCGTCCTCCACGACACTCACCGTGACGTGCCAGTGATGCTCGCCCGCGAGTACTGCCCTCTGTCCTTCTTTTCGTGGCCCTGCTCGCGCGCTCTTGTCTTCGTTTGTGCGCCAGATTAAGGTCACAGTACTTTCTCGACGCCTTCAAAGGCATTCAGCAGCTACTCTCACTCCCTACCCCATATCATCACCCAGATCAGCCTCTACAGCATGACATCCCGCGGCTGCGCACCAGGTGTCGCCACCGATGGGAGCCACGTTGAGGCCGACAGCAAGGTGTGTACATCTATCTAGTGGCGACGGTATTATATCTTATGATACGGTGCGCATCATGCATGGGGAGGGTGGGCCTCGCGTTCTTCTGGGACCTCTGAGTATTTGCTTAGATGCTCCATCCTTCGATCCAGAGTTCTGATCGTTATGTCCACGCAGATTTTGGCGTTCACTTGACTTGATCTTTTCGCGCAGCCACGCGATTTGTTTCCGCTCGTTACTTGACGTCGGCGTCCCTTGGTCTCTGTGCCTGCTTTATAGCACCTGAGCCTACAATGAACCTCAGGGCTCATGCTCGTGTTGCTTTTCTTCTATTTCTGCATCGCCGAGTTTCGACATCCCTCGACCGCAATTCTGATATCTTCTCATCCTCTGAGGGTGAAGGGCTTTGCCGCCGACCAGCCTGACGCTGCTCTCGAGGGCCTCAAGGTTGTCGTCATCTTCGTCTTCCCCGGCAAGGTACACCCCTACGTCGCTTCATCTTCATCAGTGTCCTAAACTTTCGCATATAGTTCCGCTGCAAGTCCACTAACGGTGACCCGTGATGATCTCTTGAATGTACGTCCGACCTTATGTCCTCACGCGCCTCACTCACCGCTCCGCAGACCAATTCCTCCATTGTCCACGCCTTCGCCGCTGCTATTCCCCGCGTCGCTGCCGAAGCCCGCCTCGCCATCATCTCCAATCGTTCGACAGTCGTCATCATGTCCGAAACCCTTGCCAAGACTGGCGCCTCCAACCCGCCGCGTATCCAGCATCACAATGCCCGACGTCGTGCGCGCCGCCGGCTTCCTCGCGGAGATCATGAACCCGGTTCCGAAGGACTCCATAGTGACCATCGTCGCGGACTGGCCCGACGATTGTGCCGCTGCTCTCGCACTTGTCGTTCGGCAAGAACATCACCGGCGAGGCATACAACTAGACCGTGCGCCGCGTCCAGTTCGGTGGCGACGAGCTCGTCGAGGCAAAGAAGGCGCAGGCAGCGCGGTACTCCATGGCGTACGCGTCATCAACGCGCTCCGCGGCCTGAATGGCGAGAAGGGGTTATGACGCCCACGTTGGTCCAGAGCCCGCTGTTCGAGCATTCTTCGTGTTGAATGTCGAGCTTGGCGTACGTGCTCTCTCGCAGCCTTTCGAGTTCCTTGCTGACATCGCGACGCAGCCCAACGGTGTCGAAGCGATCTTTCTGTTCGGTCCCTGTCCGTTGAGGAGAAGCTTTTTGCGATGTGCCCGCCTGACCTCAAGGACATCGAAGAGGGGGGGAGGCGTGCGTCGCCTAAGCGCCGCTTGGGTTAAGTTCAAGCAGATTACATGTATTGTGGTATGTGACATATCATTCGTCTTTTGAATTCTGCATTTTACGAGAGAATCTAATTGTACCAGCACGATAGTAAATGGATGGCTAATCCAGGACTGCTTGACATACACCGAATACAAAATCTCGTCCGGTCGTCGCCGTCATCGCCCGGCCTTCCCTTCTTTTGCACCACCACGAACTCATCCTCATTGGCCACCGGCCTTCGTGGCACTCCGTCCTTCTTCCACTAGCATCGGCACCTCGCTCTTGCTGCCCTTCTCTCCATCTTCAGCCTTCCACTCACCTTCGCTCCCATCTCCGTCCCGGGCCTCATCCATAACCTGCACACCCATCTCTTGCCTCCAATCTCTCCTCCCATTGCATCACAAACTGCCCAATATCCGCCGGTTCCTCTTCTCACTCGCCACCGCCCACCGCCGTACAAATCCGCCGCGACGCCATCAACACTATCGTCTGCCATCAGCGCCTCAAATCCCTCCGTCGCCTGCAACAGCACCAGCACTCCGCGTCCGGCGGCACCCACTTCCCGCCTAGCCCTGTATTTGCGCCTTCGGCAGCCGATGCATCGAAGAGATCGACAACGGCGACGCGATCTACACGCCTCTTCTCGCTGACCGCGCGCGGGCCGCCCAGTCCTGCGCGACGGCCGCACGCATCGCGGGCCAGAGCGTGCCGCGGGCGAGGAGGTCGACGCCGGTACTAACGCTGGTGAGGGTGGTGCGGCTGTGGTGGATATGGTGTGGTTTGGATGATCCTCGTGATGTGTTAGTTGGGCGCTGAACTCGACGTTGGCGGGAGTGCTTTCGAGTCGAGAAATGAGACGATGGCCGGCTTGAAGAGATTTGGACGCCAATGCGCCGGGCTGGGCTCTACGTCCGTGTCGGACTCACTGCGCCGTCGACGGCACCGTTGCCCTTGAATCTTCGACCATTCTTGACCTTCAAGGAACGTCGTCCAAATTAGTTTTTGCTACTGACCATTGTACAAAATCGGTTCCTTGCAGAGAGTGACGGTATTTATCGTTCTGTCCCATGACGTTCACCATCGCTGATTCCTTGTCTACTAGATAGCGTGATGCGGCTGGACTACCTGTTTAGATGGCCTTCTCCATCGCCGCGGGTTGATTTTTTCTGGCTTGCTGGTCCGTAGGAATTCTCCATGTAAAGCATGCCGCACTGCCAAATTATTTGTGTCTTGTTAGAAGTCGTCTGGATTTGGTCTGATCATTACTGCACTGTACGTCTTATAGCCCTCATCAATCTGTGTCCTCTAACCTAGTGTATCAGTAGAGACACGATGCTGAGACCAATGACGATGACGCAACACATATATTCATAGCGCCCAACATATAGCCTCCGTTCCGACTCGGCGACTCTCCCTGGCGCTTGAAACCACGTGTAGATTGATAATCGGCGATACCAGCTTGCTGCTCTGAGTCTTACATGCTTCGTGCTCTTTCCTGCTGCGCTTGCCCTGTGTTCTCATCAGCTCACTCGCTCTTGAACCCTCATCATATCTCAGTGCCAGTAGATCTTGTACCCAGAACTCAGCTTGAATCATGACCAAGGAACATCGGAAATCTCGCACTCGCCTTCGCCTTGGGAAGTTCTTTCGTGGCATTTTCCCTTCGCATGATACCCGTCCTGCGCTGCCTCCTCTCCCAACTAGATCAGTCTCTGAGCCACCCTCTCCCACCCGAGCTCGCATTCCAGGCTCATCTTCTGGCACGGGTGAAGATCCGCGTGGCGAAGCTTTTCTCGAGCGTCGTATATTCCCAGCCACAGACGATATGGAACAACTTGCGTCCCCGCCCACGCAGCAGCACGCGTCTCCAGCCAAGGCTACTTGGACGGTATTCAAAGAAGTCTTAAAAGCGACAGAAAAGGTATCCGATGCTTTCCCTCCACTAAAAGCAGCCGTGTCTGCTCTAAACATGGTCCTCGATCGCATCACGGTGAGTCCCCAAATACCGCCCGCTAGGATGACGGCTTATCCTTGTACAGATGGTCAGCGACACCCAGACAGATCTCATGAACGCGAGAGATAGAATTGTGCCATTTGTGGATATACTTCACAAATACGAAGATTGCACTGTGGCCATTCCGTCTGCAATTCGTGGCCACATGGATGCATTTGCCCGGTGTGTTAGCCGGTGGATGTCAATATTGCAAATCACTAATGTGCTATGTAGAGCGATTGATGTGCAGCGCTCTTCTATCGAAAACAAGCTGGAACGCGGCATCATGAGACGTATCATCGAGGCTTCTGATGATCAAGCGGAGATTGTAAGCTTTGCGCGCACAGTTGGCTATCTGGTTGATCAATTAGTGGTACGTGTTTCCTCAATCCTGTGGTTCTGTGCTATTGCTTATTTTCTGCTTATAGGTGGCCACTTCCTTGACAATGGAGAGAAATGTACAAGAATTGCTTAAAGTATGTGTATTTCTGTGTATGCCTATCTCTTGCTTGCTAAATGGATCTGTACGACAGGATGGTAAGCCACATTGATATTTTCAGAGCTATGACTAATATACTGGGGCTTCCTCCGCAGACAAGTTTAAGAGGCTTAACCATGTTGCAGAGGCATCTTTCAAAGGCCCTCACTCTTTCAACAAAGGATGCATGGAAGGCACTCGAGAGTCCATTCTCTTGGATCTAATGACATGGGCCTGTGATCCTGATGTCCCCAACCTCTACTGGTTGACTGGTCTTGCTGGAACTGGAAAATCTGCTATTGCTTATAGCTTCTGCAGGCTTCTAGATGAAATCAATCTTCTTGGTGGCAGTTTCTTCTGCTCTTATCAGGCCACTTTAGAGCAAAGAAATATTCACTGTGTTGTGCCAACTCTTGCTCATTCTATGGCCCAAGCATCATCATATTATGCAGAAGCATTGCTTCAGAGTCTTGATAAAACACCTGATGCTGCAAAGTTGTCTGTGGATGAGCAGTTTGAGAATCTGATACTTTTCATATCTGGAGCTGATTCAAAGATACATGTTCTGGTCATTGATGCATTGGATGAATGTGAAGATAATGATATGACAGCTGCACTGGTTGATCTTTGCATAAAGCATGCTGAACAAATTAAAATCAAGATCTTTATGACTAGTCGCCCAGAAAAGGATCTGAGGCTCAAACTTGATCAGCTTGATCCTAGGCACATTCTTTATCTTCATCACATTGAAGATAGTTTTATCAAGCATGACATACAAATATATCTTCAGAATGAATTGAACAGCATATTCAAAAATCACTATAGATCAGATGAACCAAAACCCTCTTCAAATCAGATTGATACATTATGTGCTCAGGCAGACAAATTATTCATTTATGCATTCACATCTTTACAATATATAAAAGCAAGAAATGCAGATCCTGAAAACCGCTTAAACATATTGACAAATGCCAATACACATGGACTGCACTCAATAAAAAATCAACTTGATAGTCTATATCACTTTATACTCTCAGCAGCATTCAAAGATCTTAATGAAGATGAAACAAGTGATTGTCAGCAGTTTTTAATGTGTGTTCTATCACGGCTAAAACCAATGTCAGTTGAAATGATCAGCAGATTTCTTGATAAAAAGATTCGTTATTGGGGGTCCATAATGAATGGACTTCATTCTGTACTTGATATCCCATCTGATACAAGCCAAGGCCATGTTACCACATTTCATGCATCATTTGAAGATTATATCACAAAAGAAGGATCTCAAAACCAATTTCCATGGCATATGGACATATCTACAGGACATGATTATATGGCACAAAAATGTTTCCAAATTATGAACAACCATCTTTGCTTCAATATCTATAAATGTGAAACATCTTATCTTCCCAATGACAAGCAAGACTTGGCCACAATACCCCAGGAATTATATTATGCTTGTTTATATTGGCCTGAACATTTTTTAACGCTCATCATATAGTAAACATTTATTGGATCAGTTTAAGAACTGGATACAAAGCCAGTTTTTATACTGGTTAGAAGTGATTAGTGTTACATGCATAATAACTCAGAGCATAGTTATGCTGAGAAAATTATATCAAAATTTCAAAAAAGTGAGTAAATTATAATTCTATATATCAAGTCAATTTAAAATCATACTTTATATTTTAGAAACATGTCACAGTTGAAATAACACTATTCAATGATGTATTGCATTTTTTAAACACATATCAAGAGCCCATATCCAAAAGTGTGGCTCATATTTACATCTCAGCTCTAGCATTTGGAGCAGTAGACTTTAACAGCTTTAAAATTTATAAAACATTATTTGCCAGACTTCTTTCATTATATTCCAATTATAAAAGCAACCCCTACAACAATGTTCTAGTATTGACTGGGCACACAAAGTCTATAAATGTAGTTGCATTTTCACCAGATGGAAAATATATTGTCTCTGGCTCTGATGATAGGACCATCAGACTTTGGAGCTCAGAAACTGGTGAAGCTGTTGGAGATCCAATGGAACAACATACTGATTATGTAAATTCAGTGGCATTTTCACCAGATGGAAAATACATTGTTTCTGGCTCTAATGATAAAACCATCAGACTTTGGAGCTTCAAAACTAGTGAAGCTATTGGGGATGCAATAGAAGGACATACTGGTTATGTGAAATCAGTGGCATTTTCACCAGATGGAAAATACATTATTTCTGGTTCTCATGATAAAACAATCAGACTTTGGAGCTCAGAAACTGGTAAAGCTGTTGGAGATCCAATGAAAGGACATACTCATTATGTCAATTCAGTGGCATTCTCATCAGATGGACAATACATTGTCTCTAGCTCCTGGGATACAACCATCAGACTTTGGAGCTCAGAAACTGGTAAAGCTGTCGGAGATCCAATGAAAGGACATACTGGTTATGTGAAATCAGTGGCATTTTCACCAGATGGAAAATACATTGTCTCTGGCTCTTGGGATAAAACCATCAGAGTACAGAGCCCTGAAATTTGCAATTCTGCAAAACAATTAGAAGAGAAAAAAATGCTACATATATCATCAAGCACCTTTGGTAAGCAAGACACAATACTTAAATTATATTGATGCATGCTTATATCTTTTATGTAGATGCTCATCAAAGGCCCATATATAATAAGAAGACATCAAAATGCTTAGATCTTGTAGAGATTGAAAGAGCTATTAAAAATAAAGCAGCTGCTAAAGACAGATATAATTTATGGATCCTTGGTCCAAATGAAGAACTTCTGCTTTGGATTCCGTATCATTATCTTCAACATCTCTATTGGCCACATAATGCCTTTATTATTGCTCACAAGATATGTACACTTGATTTAAGCAGATTTGAGCATGGAGATATATGGACATGTTGCAGATCATCTAATTTGCCTTGAGCTCTCAATATGCATATACCATTGTTATTGTTCAAACTCCCAGCACTCCCCCATACTTATGCAATGAAGACTGTTTCCATGCCTAGGAACCAGTATCAACTCAACTTGTAACCTTACTTAAGTGCCCTATTTGCCCAATACAAGCATTCCTTCTTGTACTTCTACTTTCCAAATACATCATGGTTTCTTTACTTCCTAATTGTCCCAGCCAGTCTCCTCCAGCTTCTTCACGTTATGCGTTATGAAGAACATCCGCCTCCAATGATCTAAGGTAAGCCTCCATGTCTGTCACAAGCCGAGGGACCCCGGCTGCTAATATTCACACAGCCAGAAGCCCCGCGTTCGTCCCATTGTTGATGGCCACAGTGGCGACGGGGATTCCCCTCTGCAACACAGCACATCAACAGCACGAAGCTCACCACAGGTAAGCGGACATACCGGCATCTGCACAATGCTATGCAGCAAGTCAAGGCCGTCAAGCGAGCTGCCTTTTACGGGTACACCGAAGACGGGTAGCACAGTCATTGCCGCGACTAGACCAGGCAGATGAGCCGCACCACCCGCACCCGCGATAATCGTTCGCAGCCCCCGTGCTACCGCCGCCCGCGCGTACTCAACGGGCTGATCGGGTGTGCGGTGCGCTGACACAGTCGTGAACTCATACGGGATCTGGAAGCGGTCTTTGTCGGACATGCACGGTGGGGAGCATCACGGGCAGATCCGAGTCCGAGCCCATGATGATGCCCACGAGTGGCTGCGGGTGTGAGTGGCTCTCTCGCGGCGTCGGCACGTAGAGCGCGAGCTCCTCGGCAGAGCTGCCGCCGGGGATGCGCTCGAGGAGTGGGCGCAGGCGCTCGCGCAGCTGCGCGTCCTATTCCGCGACGAGCGTGATGTGGCCCATCTTACGGCCCTTGTGGCACTCGGCTTTGCCGTAGAGGTGCACGCTCGTGCCGGGGACGGTGAGTGCGAAATGCATGAAGGCGGTATTTTCCGATAGGTCGGAGGAAGCGCCGAGGATGTTGAGCATGGCGGCGGACGGGACTTTGAGGTCGGTGGAGCCGAGCGGGAGGAAGAGGATGGCGCAGAGGTGGTTTTCGTATTGGGGGGTCTCGCAGGCTTCGATGGTGTATTGGCCAGAGTGGTGGGGACGGGGCGCGATCGTGTTGACTAGAATTTCTCCCTTAAAGCTTGATATCAGCACTAGTATGTATACAGACTGACGCGAACATACTGTTGTCTAGGAGGAACATCTCTACGCCGAAGACTTCCGCACCATCCAGCGACTTGACAGCCTTCTCCGCAATGACGGCCCGAGCTCGTGTGAAGAATGTCGCATCGTGTGAGCATAGTGGTGCAAAGATGAGATGGCAGATGTTGCATTTGTTATCTCCATCAAGGGTAAGACTGCACCTCGCCTGACATCGTGCGAACAACCGTCATCGCAATCTCCTTCGCGAACGGGACCCAGCACTCAGCATATAATGGTGTATCCCCGAGGTAAGCGATGGTCTCTTGAGCTTGAGACTCAGTGCGGATGGCAAAATTTTCGCGTCCATCACAGACCAGAATTCTGCTTTTCAGCATAAGCGGCAGACCGACCACAGCGCCGATCCCTTCTACTGACGACATGACGGGCAGGGATTCTGCGACGAGGATGTTGTGCAAGAGAAGGTGCTGCTTCTACAGGAATCTGTCCTAGATGACGCGGATGGTAGATGGGCTTGGTTGGACTTGGGCGCTGCCCGAGTTCTGCAGCTCTTCCGAGACACCAATGTTGAGGTGCTCTATCTCCACGGTCAGGATATCATCTCTCGCAGCCAATTCCTTGATCTTCTCTGGATCAGAAAATGATACGTCTACATGAGCGAGCACGGGGATCGCAGGTGCGAAAATCTGCTTCGCAGGGCTATGGCCGACGTCGAGAATGGCGATGTTGACATTGAGAAGCGGAGTTTACAGCCCTGCTGACCTCCGCCTGAGAGAAACCGCCATTGAGGCACGATGAGGAAAATCCTAATGGTCTGTGCGGTGTTCAGCCAAACTGCAAGGAGAAAAGAAACAGGCAGACGCACGCTAGCCTAGAATACCCACTGTCTTCGGTTCCATTTTGGAGAGAGAAAAGGCGGGGTGACGTATGAATATGCAGCGACGAACGATGTAACGACGCGGAGTGGAATGAGTGTGGAGTGTCGGAAGACGCACCCTAACCTCAGAGGATACCAGTACTGCCTTTGATTCCACGTATTTAGGGTTTAGTCATTGCGACGAGACGAAGAGGTTCGTGAGATGGTGTCCAATTGTGGTCGCCCGGCATGCATCCCCATCTCGCTTCCCGGTGAGCAGTGCCTTTCCTCCGCCAAAGATGCCCCACCCCGCCGCGTCCCTCGCCTCCGCGCCTCCTCGTCGTCCCTCCGAGAGTCCTGCCAGCTCAAATGCACCGAGGTCAATGTCGAGACTCGAGGCTCGATATGGTTGTACTTGCTATGAAAACGGCCCCTTGGACACCACATTGCCTGGGTTGTGCTTCCTCAGTCTTCACTTAGCTTGCAAGCTTCCTGGCACTAGCTGCTTCGATGCTGGCCCTTTCCTCTCTTTCCCCCGGCTTTCTTCGAATCTCTTTCAATCTCTTTCAGCCCTCCACGATGCGCGTCCCGCACATATACATCATGCGTACAATCCGCTCCCGCTCTCCGGTACCTCACCCAACTCCCCTCCCAATTCTTGGAACGACTCCAAGTCGAACGGTGGCGTTGGGACAGTTACACCAGGCGCATCCACGTGGCAACGCGAGTTCCAGAACTCTCGCCCCGGCGATCTCCCGGACAGTGCAGAAGTTGGCATAGAGTCTACACCCTATCCTGGTGTTGTTACCCGATGATGATATTTCCGTTGATCGCGAGGTCATCTGCGGCGTGACAATCGTGCGCGGCACTGCGATGGCCACGACTGGTAGATCGCACATGTCGGGGCCCGTGTAAGGAGCTCTGACATCTCCCCGACGGCGCATATATCGACCCATAATGCACGCAGGTCGCACGGCGCGTCTGACTCCTGCATATCGGTGAGTATTACTTCGAGCTTGAATGAACAGGGGAGACTCACAGAAAACGTGCACTTCCCGCCGCAGCCTAACAACGCCCCGCGGCGCGGCGCAAACATTCGACAATGCTGTATCTAAGTCCTGAAGAATAGTAAGTAGATAGACCCGGCTTCAAACAACCACTATACTTACCGCTGACGCATCACCCACAGGACCGTGACTCGACGATGATGCTCCGCCGTCAATATGAACCCGCTCGAAGGAACACACTCACAAGCCCAGCCTAAACGAGCAGCGATCACGAAACAGGCGGGACAGTTGCGACAGACACGCGTCGAGGCAGCGCGGTCGCCCACACCGACTCCGTCCGAACAACCCAACGACGCCCATCTGCAGCTCAGTAAGTCGCTATCGGAAATCAGATACGCAAGTATTCACTCGCCCTAAACAGACAGGCTATCTGTATTTCCTCTTATTTGACGACGACGACTGTTCACGACGCTCGCGCAGCAAAGGAAAGATACGAACGCCAAATTTTGACGGCAAGGTAACCGCATATTCACAGGGTGAAGTTGCGCGACAAAACCTATCGTCATTCCTAATCAGATTTGTGCGACGCGAAAGACCGGAGTGCGAGATATGATGGCAGGACAGCTGGATCCGCCGCGAAAGCTGCACCGCGAGTTGAAGTGAGTAGGTAGTCGCGATTTTACACGGAAAGTAGACTCACAGCGTGAATACTACCCGGCAATTCGCATGAATTGACGACGACGGCCAAGCGATGTCGGGATGTTGGGAGCCTGCGCCGTCGGGCGACATGCCGTGCCTTGTCATGTGAGTTGACGATGATGAAGAGTGAAGGCGAGGCGTAGTCGAAGCCACGGGCTCCATCCTGCATCGCGCGGACGCGGGCGCATGGTTGGGGCAGTGGGCATAGTTGAGTGTCAGCAGAGCCAGGCCGCGGATGCTGAGCGCACATCTATCGAAAGAAGTAAGTTCGGGCTCGCTCTAGGTCATCGACACAAGACCAACGTCAGGCCTCAAACTCGCCGATGGCGCCATCATCCCGTACAACTGGAGGTAGCCCGGGACCTCCTTGAAAAGAAGCCCGAAAGCGCAAGGACGCGTGCCACGCCCCGTGATGCCTGAGACGGCGCGTCATCGAAGTTGACTATGACACCCTCGCCCAGATACCGCGCCGCGACGGAACCGGAGCAGCCCCCAGGCGAGACGCGCCAGTTGCAAGCCGCACAGCGAACGGCACCGGGAGCGCGTGGTAGGAGGGCGTCGTCGAACTTGGCGATGGCGCCCTCGCAACGCCAGATGGCGTGCAGAAGTCCGACAGACGCAGTGCAGGGGAGGGGGCAGGCCGATCGCGCGGAGACTTGACGCGGCACTCCCGCATCTACGCCCGAAGCCTCAAGCTACGTGTCTGTCGAAAAGATCGGTTGGCGCTCTACGTCGGTATCCGCGGCGTACTCACACTACTCCAAAGACCCCCGCGCCGTCCGGCAACTTGACAGCCTTTTTCGCGACAGCCCGAGCCTGCCTAGACAAGGTTGCATCTTGCGAATGGAGAGGTGCAAAGACGCGGTAACAGAGTCTGTTTATCGGCGGTCTTCGCGAACAGGTAAGACTGCACATTGCCTGACGTCGTGCGGACCATCGTCAGCGCAATCTTGCATAACTCGCGTGGGCCTGCATGCCGCCCGAGTTCGGCGCTCTTCCAAAACATCGACATTGACGTGTCGATGTCGATAGGCAGGATGGACACCCTCGAAGCGAGCGCTGTGGCCTTTGCTGGATGAGGAAAAGATCCGTCTATGCGGGCAGGCTGGAGCGCCGAGTGCGAGAGCGTGTTTCGCAGGGCTATGACCGTCATCGGAAATATATAAACATTGAGGTGGAGAGGCGACGCGCATGCCGCGAGGATATGGCCCAGCCGACCGCCGCCGGCGAGGGAACGCCAATTATGTAGGCAACGATGAGGGAAGGACTGACGATCTGTGCGATGGTCAAGCGAGCTGCGAGGATGAAAAGAGACAAGTAGACGCACCCTGTCCTAGATTACCCACCGTCCTCAGTTCCATGAGACACGATCCCATAGGTAACGTTCAAGCACGCTGCAACACATGGTGCGACGATGCGGCCAAGATACATAGTTGGCAAGATAGAGATTTGATAGAGTCGGATGGTAGATAGGACGATACGCGACTGAAGTAAGATGATGGTGTTGTCGAATAGGCTTTTGGGGACGAAACCAAAAGGGAGAGATGCGGCGCCGCGTACGTTTCCTGCTTGGAGATGCGTGGAATTGACAAAGAACTAGTACTGCAACGTCGAGAGAGACGAGGGACGGAGACAAGTCACAGACAAGATCTAGATTAGATCGGCGGAGGCATCGCGTTGTTGGCCGGATCAATCGGGCTCATACGTCCGTCCAGGTCACCGTAACGTGCAACTTGGTACTCTCACCGTCGCGACACCGACCCCATGTATTTGAGGAGATACTGCAACAGCCGTGGCCTCGTATCTTATATTATGGTGCATATTCGACATGTCTAAGGGCTTTTGGAAGGATGAAGCTTGGGGAAGGGTGAGCACAGTATCGAACTTGACTAATCCGCCCTCACTCCCTACTTTGCCGTGTATTACTGTATACCCTGCGCTACGAAGCTTACTCACAGACCGTCAACATCGCCTTTAAAACCGGAATAGGTGTTTGTTGTCACCTATACAATTACAATGTGTACTATTGTGTAAGGACGCCTCCATGGCAACGAGCCGTTGTTCTCGAAAACGGACAGGTGCGTACACTTCTTGCTCTTCATCACTGTGGATCCATATAAGTCCTCGATATCAATTCCCAGGCGACGTCGCCAAGTACGAACAACAGCATGCGTTGTCTGTAGCTGAACATCCTTTTCTTGAAACGCTGCCTTGAAATGGATCCTTGTTCCGAGGAAAGTTGGGTGATGTACAGCTGCGCGTATTAATAAATCGGTAAGCTCTGGCCGATGGATTCGAAGCAAACAAGCTACAAATCAAGATGTCTAACAATCTTCGGCCCACCAAACGCTCCAGGCTTCCGCGGCAGCCAGATTCTTCAGATTCTCCGGAGGCTGGTCCTTCGACTGGAGTAGACACATACCAAGGAAGCGAGATTGGACAGCTTCCGGGGACGCTCGACTCGAGCTCATACCCCATGAACTCTGCCGTCCTAGATAACATCAGGCAAGTCTCTAGCTTTCGCGCATTGGGTTCCACAAGGGCTTATGCCGAGTTCAACAGCGATCACGAAAGTTCTGGGACATATAACGCTCAGCCAGGAGCAACAAGCAACCCTGCTTTGGATTCGAAAGCCACGTGAGTTTGCATCGGGTCTTATTTATCTAAAGCATGTGTCATTGATGTAACAAGAACAGTTGCTTAACAGGACATGCATACCCTTTGATTATTGGACCGCCGAATGCTCATGAATATGAACAGTGCGTCACTCGATCTGTCTTTTTCCCCCTCTGTTTACGTGATAAACGCAGGCAACAACACCATCACTCTCCGCCTGAACGAATGATGTCGTCTATGCGTGAGCAGCAGCACGTCCGGCATACTGAATACCCTCAGCTTTTCCTCGACTCGGACTCTCGTTCACAACACAATCTGGACGTCCATGCAGCCACATCGCCGTCCTTGCCGACCACCAATTCTTCTTTGGGCTCGCCTGGTCCCAGTCAAGCGTTCGTTTCTGGCCGAGCTGAGGGTACATCAGGGCGTCGAAGCCACAAACGCAAAGCGACAGACGAAGATTCGGACGAAGGGGCCTTAATTCCTCCACAGGCGCCATCCGACCCTTGTTATCAACCTATGCTGGGACAAGTCTACGTCCCAACGGCGTCGCTCGGTCAGCGGCGGGCCCCGCCTAGTGCATACCTTCCGCCGTATGGCATTTTCCCAGGTGCTCCCGCTCTGGTGCCGGATGTCTCAGGCTCATCAGGCCTAATGCCTTCCTTCGCCATGTATCCTTCTCAGCCAGCGTATAATTTACCTGCATCTGGCATCCAAGCTCCTACACATTCTGCTCCTTTGCCGGCTGACTTTCCTGCGCTAGGAGGTCTTAGAAGATCGCCTCGCCTCGCCAGGCATGCTGAAGGCGACGAAATCTCGGAGAATGACGGTTCTCCGCCACAATCAGCCGCATCGGGTTCCGCTCCTCCGACCACTCGGTCCGAAAGAGACAAGAGCAACAGGAAAAGGAACGCACAGAAACAAAGAGATAAGAAAGTCGATAATTTCTTGGTTTTGAACGACCTGCTGGAGGATTTTCGCGTCGTTCGCGACATTGCTAACGATAACAAGAGAAAGAACTTGACGTGGACGCCGCAACAACAGATATTGACAAATGGTACGTGCTCATCTCTGCATGGATCTGTCAAGGATATGCTTAATTGTGGTCTCATGTCAGCGATTGCGTACGTCCAGAAGGTCCGCAATCAAGTTACGCTGCAGCGCAACGAAGCGAATGCGAAGCTCGAGCAAGCGGAGGCACGATGTGCGCAGGAACTTGCAAACGCTAGATCTCTCTGGAACACTGCGGAGGAATATCGGCTGGAATTAGAAGCGGAACAGAAGAGGGGCAAGACTTTGGAGAACGAGAAAGAGGGCATGAAGCAAGAATTGATTCAGCTGAGACGTAAAGTCAGCGACGCGGAACGTAGTAACGACTCGGCTCTGCCCAGCGGTACATAATCCTTCGGACTCATACACAGGATAGGTTACATTATTGGGCATAACAATCGCTGGGCTAGTGTCCTCTTGAATCTCGATATAGCACGCTCCTATTCGCGCAACATTCAATGTTATGATACCTTATCTCTGTTTCCATCCTGATTTTCTTGCGAATGGCTTGCATTTCTTCATCGGTCCAACCATACTCCTTCTGCCGTTCAGCTTGCGTGACCTCGCCTCTTCGCTCTCGTTCCGCAAAGGCCGCCTTGCGTTCTCTTTCGCGGCGCAAGTGGTCTCTTATACTTTGTAATGCAGCCCTCATCTCTTCTGGAGTGATCTCGCCGCGTTCGTACCGTTGACGCACAAGGCTCAGGTCTGGTACTTGGTCAGGCGATTCTTGAAGAGACACGGATGTTGTGCCCTCGTGTGAAACTGAAACAATGACTGAATAAGACTGCTTGTCGAAGACAAAACTCAGTGACGCACCGGTTTCATCCAATTGAAGTCGTTGCAAACTTCCAGGGTTGGAGGCAGCTGACTCTCCAGCAAAAGCGTCACTTCCGGATGACATATGCCGCTGCGGTGATATGAGACGAGAGGGAGAGCGAATCAGCTGCAGCCAACGGTGGTAATTTAGCGCAGCTAGACATACCTTCCTCCAGGCTAAAGTATCGATGTAGAATCTGTGTGCCATGCCTGCCGGGCCCTTTTTATATCGTAGCCGCACCATGCCAAGGTCCACGCTGTATAACGGAAACAAAAGGGACAAACATCCAAGGAGCGCATTGATGCATGCTTCCTGTGGATGTTGGACGACAGGTGACAAATGGCAACACAATACGTAGACTGAACGCTGCGCTGCATTGGCTTCCGGATGCTTTACCTTGCTGCAGAGGTATGGGATAAGGCCCTACCATCAGATGTCATTGTCTGCCACATCAGAGGGTGGAAGCTGGACGTTCGCAATGCAGCGCTACGTATCCGCCTGCATGGGGTACGTATCTCTTCGGACGGAGAACTAAAACCAGCCATAGAAGGTCAGCGCATAGCTAAGGGAATAAAGCCAGATCTGGTGGGGCTTGTGACTCTCGTAAAACAAAAAACTGGTTATCTTGGCCTCAGCGCTATTGTCTTTGGCTCGTTGCGATAGTTCGAAGCCGCTGGGCCTTATTGTGGCTCCAAGGCGCAATTAACAACTCCCCGGCCTTTGCTGGCCTGGGATACTTCCTCACCTACTTATTGACACCGTCGCGATGTTGAGCATTCGAGGAAACACTGCAGCATCCATATTCATTAGTACATGGTGTCGTGGTCTCATTGTAAAGAAGGCCTTGAATAGCCCTGGGTGCTCCCGATAATACTGACCGTCGAGTGGATCTTGATCGTCCATTGCTCCAGATGGAACATGTACAATACGAGACAATACGTATGTGGATACGTAGCGCCGCGCATTGGTGGTATCGAGTTCTTTTTGTTCGCAGAAGCGATCAACTCTATCCAAATGTAGCGCCACATGCCATGCCCTTGCAGCCAGATAAGTAAAGCGTCCTATGACCACATCGCAATGGCATGTGTGTAAAACTCACCTCATTGAGAACAGGCAGCTGTCCACATTCCTGTAATCTGACGATGACGCCCGTCTGCGATGGGCGAGAAGGACGAAATAAGGGCCCGAGATTCAGATGGCGCGGAAATTTTGCATTATACCCTGTTCTCGTTCCTGCTAAACAAGTTGGGCGAGGCACAAGAGTAGTCGCGATATCGATCACAAGCCAGGACAGCTGGATCGGCCGCGAAAGCTGCGAGTCGAGGTGAATAGCTGGTCGCAATTCTGCACGAAGAAGACACCCACAGCACGTACAGTACATCGCAATCGCGGTAATATGAACGTCGGGAGGCTGTGTTGTTGGGCTGCATACCATGCAAGCCCCTTGCAGGCAGCTAGTCGACGCGCACGACTGTACGACCAGCGACTTCAGGAAGATTCCGTTTTGTCATGACTGCCTCATGAGTAGGAAGGTTTTCTAGCGTAAGGGCGAAGCGTGGTCCACGGCAGCCATGGGCTTCATCCGTCATCGCGCGCGAAAATGCGTGGTCTGGGCGATAGGCGAGGACGAGCCAGAGCCAGAACGCGGACGTTGAGCGCACATTTATGAAAAGAGATAAGTTCGGGCTCGTTCTCGGTGTTCGCATGGTATTCACCCGTCTATAGAAGACCAACGACAGGCCTCAGGGCCTCAAAATCGCCGACGACGCCCACCATCATCGCGTGCGATCGGAGGCGGCCCAGGACGTCCTCTAGGCGAGGCCCAAACCTGCAACAACGCGTGTCGCGCACCGCGACGCCTGGGACGGCGCAGTGTCAAAGTTGACGACGACACCCTCGTCCAGATCCCGCGCGGCGACGAAAGAGGCAGCCACCCAGGCGCGATGCAGCAGTTGCAAGCCTTACAGCGAACGGCATCGGGAGCGCGCGGTGGGAGGGCGTCGTCGAACTCGGGCGATGGCTCCCAGATGGCATGAAGAAGTCTGGCAGAGACAGCGCAGGCGGGGAGAGGCAGGCCGATCGCGCTTGGGAACTCGATGCCGCACTCCCGCATCTGCCTCCGAAAAGGTGAGTTGGCGCTCCACGTCGGCACCTCCAAAGACCCGCGCGCCATGCAGCGACTTGACAGCCTGCTCCACGACAGCCCGAGCCCGCGTGGACAATGCTGCATTTTGCGAGCGTAGAGGTGCGAAGACGGAAGTTGTGATCGACGATCTTCGCGAGCAGGTAAGACCGCACTTCGCCTCATGTCGTGCGGATCACCGTCGGCGCCATGTCCTCGAACGGCTCGGGCAGGTCTGCGCGTTGCCGAGTTCCACGCTTTTTCCAAAATATCGACATTTACGTGTCGATTTCGATAAGCAGGATGGACCTCCTCGAGGCGAGCGCCGTGGTCTTTGCTGGATGAGGGAAAGATCCATCTATGCGGGCACACTCGAGCGTCGTGGGTGCAAGAGCGTGTTCGTAGGGCTATGACGGTCATCGAGAATATCTATATTGAGGTGGGAAAGCGACACAGAAACCGCGAGCATACGGCCTAGCCGACCTTCGCCGGCGAGGTAAAGTCAATCATGCAGCGACGAGGAAAGGACTAAGGGTCTGTGTGGTGGTCAATCGAGCTGTGAGGACGAAAAGAAATAAGCAGACATACTCTGTCCTAGACTACCTAACTTACCGTCCTTAGTTCCACTGGAGAGATACCATCCGATGCACCACATCTAAGCACACTACAACGACCAGTGCAATGATGGGGCCAAGATCTACAGTTAGCAGGACAGAGGCGGATGTGAGACGCGACGATACGTGACTGAAGTATATAAGATAGTGGAGTAATCGTCAAATGTGTCTTTTGGAGACTAGGTTAAAAAAAGGGGGTTTGGCCCTGCGTTGTATGTTTCCTGCTTGGAGGTACGTGAGACTCAGAGAACGACTGTAACGTCGAGGGAGACAAGGGACGGAGACAGGTCATAGACAGGATCCAGATAAGATCGGCGGAGGCATCGAGTTGTTGCCCGGATCAATCGGGCTCATCGTCAACGTCCGTTTCCCACTTTCAACTTGGTCCCACCAGTACTTGTCCCACCGCACATCCAATATGTGACCAACGACCTGTGATCAATTAGATCCTCTCGACTCGATCTTGGCTCAATATCAAGTTTGTGCGCCTTCGCTGTCAGCGTCACTCTTCTCGAATCTCATAAGTACACCGCCGTCACTGTGTATCAAGAGACGGTCACCAGTCTATGTCACTCTCCTCCTCTCTCTCCCCCTGGACTGCAAAGCCTCACAAGTCACTCTCTGTAATCCTGCCTCAGCAGCGTCTCTTTATCCTGTTCACGCTCATATTCGTGTTTATGTCTGTCCTCCCCGTACTGACTATGCAATGAGAGTCGTTAGAGTTCCTTGTCACCACCTACGTCGTCTCCATCCAATGTCCGTAGCATCCAATGGCTTTCAATAATGCTTGGACTGTATGAAGGCTACCCCCGACCACGTACGTCATATATCTATCCCCACAATGCAATATCCGCCCTCCATCACTTTCTCCATTCCACGTCACCATGGCCGATACAGAATGGCATCTGCAACAGTTGAGTATTCGAGAGCTTCATGCACTATTCATCGCTCACTATTGCTATTCTGTTCCCCGCCCCCAGATTGTATTATCCAAGATTATCGAAAAGCGTGCTTTGTCTTCACGTGAGCTTGAGGAATCGCGAGCACTGCACATTGTCGGCGTCCTTCCGCCCGTACGCGCATGGCTTGCTCGTCAAGGTCGTGCACGGCGGGCACGGCGCCGGGTCCTCATGGTATACATGCGCGACTTTGGGTGCCCACACGGCGGACCGGGCGCGCTCACGGGAACGGGCACGAGATGCTCGTCCCACACGCGATGGGCGGCTCGATGACCGTGCGCCCGCACCCGCACACCATCTCCCACGAGCTGCGCAGGCATCGCGCACACAGCCCGCGGTGGTCAGCGCCTCGCAGCGGTGGTTTCCGCATCCGAGCAGCTTCCCGCAGACGAGATCGCACTCGTGCCAGCCCCAGAAGGACGTCAACATGTCGCGTAGGCACAGCGATCGTAATAGCCGCCGAGCTGAATGACAACGTCGGCGATGGCAGGTGCGTCTTTGGGTCCATGAATACTGCTCTATTTTGACTTGGACAGCGCAAGAATCAAGGAGTCCAGGCTCGAATCCAGGTCCTCAAGTCCTCAATGACGTTCAACCGTCGCGGCTTGTGCTATTCGTTGTGTCAGACTACTTACGGCGAATTTATGGTCCTGTCCAAAACTCGGGGATACACGTTCAATCGCAAGTCATTTTCTCGTCATGCCTTAAATTGCTGATCACTTCAAGTCCAATTCTAAAGCACTTAATAGCGATTTTGCTGCGGTGTTACACCGCGAGCACCTTTCGATGGACATACTGGCTAAGCCGCTACGCAATTGTCCGACGCATAATCTTCGTGAGATCTGTATGCTCTTCGGGTAGAATTTCTCAAAGTTTGGTCTGCATGTGTGCTTGCATGAATTTTAGCGCATTGGCGTGCCATAGAGATCTATTAACAGATACGCTGAGAACATCATCCCGAGATAAGGTGTACTTATCAGCGTCTCCAGAATCAGCGCCCTACCTTACGCGGCCTTCGTTCCGACCTCCCTTGGCGCCAGATTCCATCGATAATCGATACGACACGCTACTCCTGCGCTCTCGCTGCTACACTTGCTTGCTTCGTGCTCTCACCAGCTCTCACTCGCTCTCAAGCTCTCATCGTCACTCAGTCTCAACAACCAACTCAATTCGCCTTGAATAATGGCTGATAAATCTCGTAGATCTTGCTTCCTCCCTCGTATCGGGAGGTTCTTGTGTGGTAGATTTCGTTCCCGTGATGCCACTCCTGCCACTCCTGCGCACCCTCCTCCCATCACCAGATCAGCCTCTGAACTGCCGTCTCCTACCCGCTTCCGTGCTCCAGATTCATCTCTCAGCATGGATCAAGGTCCGCGTGGCATAGATTCTTCAGAATATCCTGTAGTCTCCGTCGCGGAGGAGCATATCGGTTCAGCAGTGGAACATTTGCATTCCGGCGATAACAGTCCCTCGCGTATTCCTTCCACCGTCAGATCAGCCTCTGAGCCGCCTTTCCCCACCCGTGCTCGTGCTCCAGGCTTATCTCCCGGTATGGATCCCGGTATGGATCAAAATCTGCATGGCGAAGATTCTTCGGAGGAGCATGCAGCCCCAGCTATGGGCAAGCAGACCGGTCTAGCGACGCAATCTTTCCGTTCGCGTGATACCAGTCCCATGCACCATCTCTCCCCCACGAGATCGGCCTTGGAGCCACGTGCTGCCCCGCGCGCTGGTGTACCAGATTCATCTTCCAGTACGCATGCCCCAGAGTCTCGCACATCCTCAGTTGCAGAGGAGCATGCTAGCCTAGCAATGCAACAACGCACGTCGCCGGCCAAGCAGCACGCCAAAGCTACGTGGACCGGTTTCAAAGAAGTCTTGAAAGCGACCGAAAAGGCGTCTGATGCCTTTCCTCCTCTGAAATCCGCTGTCGCTGGTTTGAATCTCGTTCTTGACCGTTTCGAGGCGAGTTTTCAAATATTGCTTGCTAGGACAATGACTCATGCTCGCGCAGATGGTCCGCGATACTCCGGCAGATCTCACGGATGCTAGAGATAGGATTGTGCGATTGGGGGAGATACTTCGTGGATACCAAGACTCCACGGTAGCCATTGCACCTGCAGTTAAAGACTGCACAGATGGGCTTGCCCAGTACGTTTGGCCGGGAGATGTCAATATAGCAAATCACTAATGGCAGTGGCATTTAGAGTGATTGATACGCAGCGCTTGTCTATTGAGGACAAGTTGAAACGCGGCATCATCAAACGGATCATCGAGGCTTCAGATGACCAGGCACAGATTGTAGAATTTGCCCGCACAGTCGGGTATCTGATGGATCAGCTAGTGGTATGTGTCTCGTCAATTCCGTGGTTTCACATTAGTGCTTACTTTCTGCTTATAGGTGGCGGCTTCCTTAAGTACAGAGAGAAATGTACAAGAATTGCTTATAGTACGTGTATTTCTACATATGGTTATTTCTCACTTGCTAATTGGATCTGTATGACAGGATGGTAAGCTGCATTTATGTTTTCAGAGCTATGACTAAGACAGCCTGGATTTCTGCAGCCAAACTCAACAAGCTTGACTATGTGGCAGAGGCAGCTTTTAATGGTCCCTACACTGATGACAAAGGCTGCATGGAAGGCACTCGAGTGTCCATTCTTGGAGATTTGATGACTTGGGCTCTTGATCCTGGCACCTCCAATCTTTACTGGTTGACTGGTCTTGCTGGAACTGGAAAATCTGCTATTGCTTATTCCTTTTGCAAGCTTCTGAATGGAATCAATCTTCTTGGTGGTAGCTTCTTCTGCTCTCGTCAGGATGCTTTAAATCGAAGAGATGTTCATTGTATTGTGCCAACAGTTGCTCAGTTTATGGCCCGAGCATCTTCACATTATAAAAGAGCATTGCTGCAGAGTCTTGACAAAACACCTGATGCTGGCAAAACATCTATCAAAGAGCAGTTCGAAAACTTGATGCTTAAGCCTTTTGATTGTATATCTGGGGCTGATTCAACCATGCATGTGCTGGTCATTGATGCTTTGGATGAATGTGAAGATAGTGATATGACAACTGCACTGGTTGAACTGTTCATTGAGCATGCTCAGGCACTCAAGGTTAAAGTCTTTATGACAAGTCGCCCAGAAAAGTATTTTAGACTCAAATTTCATCAGCTTGATTCCCAACATATGTTTTATCTCCATAACATTGAAGACAGTCTCATCAAATCTGATATACAGATGTATCTGCAGAAACATCTTACAGATATATTCAAAAACCATTATGGTTCAGGGGGACCAAAACCATCTTTGAGTCAGATTAAAATATTATGTACTCAGGCAGACAAATTATTCATCTATGCATTTACATCTCTAGAGTATATCAAAGCAAAAAATGCAGATCCTGAGAAGCGCTTGCATATATTAGCATATGGAAACATAGATGAACTACATACAGCAGCCAAAGATCAGCTTGACAGGTTATATCATTTCATCCTTTTAGCAGCATTTCATAACCTCAATAGAGAAGAGATCAATGATTGTCAGCACTTTTTATTATGTGTTTTGTCACAGTTCAAACCAATGTCAGTTGAGATGATAAGCAAGTTTCTTGATGTAAAGATTCATCATATGCAGGCTATAATGAATGGATTTCATTCTATATTTGATATTCCACTTGATATACATCAGAGCTATATTACTACATTTCATGCATCATTTGGAGATTATATCATGGACAAAGAAACAAGAAACAAATTTCCCTGGCACATAGACAAAACCACAGGACATGATTATATGACACAAAAGTGTTTTGAGATTATGAGTAAACGTCTCTGTTTCAACATCTACAAATGTAAAACATCTTATCTTTCCAATGATAAACAAGACTTGTCCACAATTCCTGAGGAATTGAATTATGCTTGTTTCTATTGGCCTGAACATTTCCTACGATCATCACATAATGAGACTCTTTTGGACCATTATAAAAATTGGATACAAAATCAGTTTTTATATTGGCTAGAGGTTGTTAGTGTCACATCTATGGTGAATCAGAGTGTAATTATGCTTAAAAAAGTGTATCAGATGTTCAGCAAGGTATGCAAATAGAACTACTTATCTTGAATATATTGAAGCTTATATGTTATATATTAGAAGGATATCACAATTGAAATGCCATTATTGAATGACATATTGCATTTCTTAATCACATATCAAGAGCCCATATCCATAAGTGTAGCTCATATCTACATTTCAGCTTTAGCATTTGGAGTGGTAGACTTTAGCAACTTGAAAATTTATCAAAGATTAGTTCCTAGACTTCTATCAGTATATTCTAATTTTAAAGGAAATTATGATAAGGATGTTCCAAATCCAAATGGACGTATACGTTCAGTTGCATTTTCACCAAATGGAAAATACATTGTGTCTGGCTCTTGGGATAAAACCATCAGACTTTGGAGCTCAGATACTGGTGAAGCTATAAGAGATCCAATGGAAGGACACACTTATTTTGTGACCTCAGTGGCATTTTCACAAGATGGAAAATACATTGTATCAGGCTCTTGGGATAAAACCATCAGACTTTGGAGTTCAGACACTGGTGAAGCAATAGGGAATCCAATGGAAGGACATACTGATTATGTATCCTCAGTGGCATTTTCACCAGATGGAAAATACATTGTATCTGGCTCTTTGGATGGAACTATCAGACTTTGGAGTTCAGACACTGGTAAAGCAATAGGGAATCCAATAGAAGGACATACTGATTATGTGTCCTCAGTGGCATTTTCATCAAATGGAAAATACATTGTATCTGGCTCTTCTGATAAAACCATCAGACTTTGGACCACAGACACTAGTGAAGCTATAGGAAATCCAATGAAAGGACATACTGATTATGTATCCTCAGTGGCATTTTCAAAAGATGGAAAATACATTGTGTCTGGCTCTTGGGATAAAACCATCAGACTTTGGAGCTCAAACACTGGTGTAGCTATAAGAAATCCAATGGAAGGACATACTCATTTTGTGACCTCAGTGGCATTTTCACCAGATGGAAAATACATTGCATCTGGCTCTTGGGATAAAACCATTAGACTTTGGAGTACAGACACTGGTAAAGCTATAGGAAATCCAATGGAAGGACATACTCATTTTGTGACCTCAGTGGCATTTTCACCAGATGGAAAATACATTGTGTCTGGCTCTAATGATGAAACTATCAGACTTTGGAGCTCAGAAAATTGTAGCTATAAAAAAATAATTGAAGAAAAAAGTGCATCTTATATATCCTCAAGCACCTCTAGTGAGTAACACACAATGTTTATTATACTTTGATGCATACTTATAGCTTTTATACAGATGCTAATCAAAAGCTCATATCTAATACAAAGATATCAAAAAGTCTGGACTTTGTAGTGATTGAAGATGCTATCAAAGCTGCTGCTGAAAACAGAAATAATTTTTCAATTTTTGGTTCTGATCAAAAACTTTTGCTCTGGATTCCAGACCATTATCTTCAACATCTCCATTGGCCACACAATGCCTTTATTATCAGTCCTCACAAGATATGTACACTTGTTTTAAGCAAATTTGAGCATGGTGATACATGGACATATTGCAGATCATCTGATTTGCCTTGAGCTCTCAATATGCATATACCATTGATATTGTTCAAACTCCCAGCACTATTCTCCATACTTATGCAATGAAGAATGTTGCCATGCCTAGGATTCAGGATGAACTCAACTTGTAACCTTACTGAAGTGCCCTATTTGCCCAATACAAGCATTCCTTTTTGTACTTCTACTTTCCAAATACATCATGGTTTCTTTACTTCATAATTGTCCCAGCCAGTCTCCTCCAGCTTCTTCACTTTATGGAGAACATCTGTCTCCAATGATCTAAGGTAGGCCTCCATGTCTGTCACAAGCCGAGGGACCCCGGCTGCTAATATTCGCACAGCCAGAAGCCCCGCGTTCGTTCCATTGTTGATGGCCACCGTTGCGACAGGGATTCCCCTCTGCAGCACAATACATCAACAACGGCACGAAGTACATTACAGGTAAGTGCACATACCGGCATCTGCACGATGCTATGCAGCGAGTCGACACCATCGAGCGAGCTGCCTTTCACGGGCACACCGATAACAGGCAGCGCAGTCATCGCCGCAACCATACCCGGCAGATGAGCCGCACCGCCCGCACCGGCGATAATCGTCCGCAGCCCCCGTGCCGCGGCCGCCCGCGCGTACTCAACGAGCCGGTCAGGCGTGCGGTGCGCCGACACGATCGTGAGCTCATACGGAACCTGGAAGCGGTCGAGGATATGCGCAGCGGGAAGCATCACGGGCAGATCCGAGTCCGAGCCCATGATGATGCCCACGAGCGGGTGCGGGTGCGAGTGGCCCTCGCGCGGCGCCGGCGCGTAGAGCGCGAGCTCCTCGGCGGAGCTGCCGCCGGGGATGCGCTCGAGGAGCGGGCGCAGGCGCTCGCGCAGCTGCGCGTCCGATTCCGCGACGAGCGTGATGTGGCCCATCTTGCGGCCCTTGCGGCACTCGGCTTTGCCGTAGAGGTGCACGCTCGCGCCGGGGACGGTGAGTGCGAAGCGCGTGAAGGCCGTGATTTCTGATAGGTCGGTGGATGCACCGAGGATGTTCAGCATGGCGGCGGAGGGGACTTTGAGGTCGGTCGAGCCGAGCGGGAGGGAGAGGATGGCGCGGAGGTGGTTTTCGTATTGCGAGGTCTCGCAGGCTTCGATGGTGTAATGGCCGGAGTTGTGGGGGCGGGGCGCGATCTCATTCACTAGAATTTCTCCTATAGAACTTGATATCAGCATTGGGACATATACAGCCTGAGACGAACATACCGTTGTCCAGGAGGAACATCTCTACGCCGAAAACTCCCGCACCGTCCAGCGACTTGACAGCCTTCTCCGCGACAGCCCGAGCTCGTGTAGACAATGCCGCATCTTGAGAACGTAGAGGTGCGAAAACGAGATGGCAGACATTGTATTTGTGCACAGTCTCCACCACCGGGTAAGATCGCGCTTCGCCCGACGTCGTACGAACGACTATCACCGCAATCTCCTTCGCGAACGGGACCCAGCGCTCAGCATATAATGGCCTGTCCCCGAGGTAAGCAATGGCCTCTTGAGCTTGAGACTCGCTATGGATAACAAAATTGCCGCGTCCATCATAGGCTAGCGTTCTGCTTTTCAGCATGAGCGGCAGGCCGAACTTGCCGACAGCGGCGTTGATCCCTTCTATTGACGACACGACGGGTGCGGAATCTGCGACTGGGATATCGTGCGAGAGAAGGTGATGCTTTTGCAGGAACTTGTCCTGGATGACGCGGATGGTAGATGGGCTTGGGTGGACCTGCACGCTGCCCGAGTTCTGCAGCTCTTCCAAGACATCGGCGTTGACGTGTTCGATCTCCACGGTCAGGATGTTCACTTTCGACGCCAGCTCCTTGATCTTCTCTGGATCGGAGAAAGATCCATCTATGTGGGCAAGCTCAGGCGTCGCGGGTGCGAGTATTTGCTTCGCTGGGCTATGTTCGATGTCGAGAATGACGATGTCGCTTCGAGAAGCGACGCTGAAGTGGCCAGCATACGGCCTAGCTGACCTCCGCCTGAGAGAAACCGTCATTGAGGCATGATGAGGAAAGCATTAACGGTCTGTGCGGTGGTCAGCTAAACTATAAGAACAAAAGAGACAAGCAGACGCACCCTGACCTAGAATACCCACTTTCTTTGGTTCCATCTTGAGATAGAAAAAAGACGGGATACCATATGAACACTGTATGAACGTGCAGTGACGAATGATGTAACGACGGGGAGTTGAGGGTCGGAAGGGAGGATCTCGAGGTCCGATAGTCTACTCAGCCTTTGGAAACTAAGCTGTATACGAGAGAGCGTATACTTCCTGCTTACAGACGACCGAGCCTTCCCTTCTCATCGAGGTACTTAGAGTCTCGTTAGTTGAAGGAAGGAACAAAGGAAGTATATTCCGCAGTTGAGAGCTCGAGCTTGATAAGATCGAAAACCTTACATACAGTACGATTAGATCTGATCTTACATTCCAATCCCAAGCCACATGCAAGCTTGCTCTCACCCGCATACCACTCACTCGCCCAACATGCCAGCAGCCAAACCACCTGCGCCGAGGAAGCGCATCAGAAAAAGAAAGCGGCGTATCGCATCTTCTTCCTCGTCGTCTGCAGATTCATCCGACTCTTCGTCCGCGATGCGCGAGAAGGACGAGACACGGGCGCGAGGTTAACGTTCAGACAGCAGAATAATTCTGCATGGAGGTCCATTCTCGTTCCTGCTTAAATTGCGGGATGCGCAAGAGACCGGATCACGCGCGAGATGTTGGATGAAGCCTGTCCCTGCTTTGGACCGTGCTTCACCCTCACGCTAGAAACTTGCCCACTTATGAGGCATCATCACTACATTCCCGCAGTCGCCAGTCGTGCAGTCGCGGGTGCTGAATAGGCGGCTGCGTAGTCTCCCGACATTCGAATTACGAGAATTGCGTGGGGCGTACTGTGCACACTGTGAGTCTCCTCTTCGCGGCGCAGAATTGCGACCTCTCACCTCGACTCGTAGCGCAGCGTTCGAAGGCCATTGGTCGGGGCGGTAGGCGAAAGCAACTATCCGCAGAGCCAGAGTCAAAACGCAGACGCTGAATGCATCTCCGTCGAGAAAGATCAGTTCTACCTTCTATTGTACTCACGCATCGACATAAGAGCGATAACAAGGCTCAAACTCGCCGATAACGCTCACCATCACCCGTGCTACTGGAAACAGCCCGAGACATCCTCCAGAAGAAGCCTGAAACGGCTCTAACGCGCGCCACGCCTCATGATTCCTGAGACGGTGTATCGTCGAAGTTGACGGCAACACCCTCGTCCAGATGCCGCGCCGCGATAAACAGGAGGCACCCCCAGGCCAGACGCGGCATTTTCAGGCCGCTCAGCGAACGAGATCGGGAGGGCACGAGGGGTGATCGTCTGACGCGGATGTCTCGTCGAACTTGGCGATGGCTCCCGCAACGCCAGATGGCGTGAAGAAGTCCGGCAGAGGCTGTGCGGCGCAGGTCACGGGTAGGTAGATCGCGCTTGGGAACTCGACGCGGCACTCCCGCGTCTGCGCCAGACCCCCGCGCCGTCCGGCGAATGGACAGCCCTCTTCACGACAGCCCGAGCCCGCATAGACAGTGTTGCATCTTGCGAGCGTAGGGCTATGGCCGACATCGAGAATATTCATATTGATGTGGGAGAGAAGACGCGGAAGTTGCGAGCATAGCGCCTGGCCAACATCCGCCTGCGAGAAATTGTCATTTAGCAACGATGAGGGAAGGATCTATGCGGTGGTCAATCGAGCTGCGAAGATGAAAAGAAATAAGCAGATGCACCCAGTCCTAGATCACCCACTGTCTTCAGTTCGGTGTGAAGAGATACGATCCGACAGGTCACGTTTATTTAAGCACGCTGCAATGAGTGGTACGACGATGGGACCAAGATACACGGTTGACAAGATAGGGTCGGGTGCCAAAGGGGACGATACGTGACTGAGGTATGATGGTCAAGTAATCGTCGCATATGTCTCTTGAGGACTAAGTCAAAAACAGGGTCCGTGGAACTTGAGGAGACGACAGGGAAACGCTGTAACGTCGAGGGACGGAGACAAGTCACGGTTAAGATCTGGATAAGATCGGCGGAGGCATCGAGCGATCAATCGGGCTCATCGTCTGTTTCCCGAACCTCTTGTCCCACCTGCATTGCCTGTCCCTCTTTTTCGCCATATGGACCTATCCACATCAGTCACCAGATTCGCGAGGCTCTTTGTCCTTCTCCGAATCCACCAATATCGGCATCTCCTCGCTCTTATCCCTGTCTTCACTTTCCCATTCGCCCTCACTCCCATCTTCGCCCTCCGTCTCATCCACAACTTGTACACCCACTCCTTCTCATAAATCCTCTCCACCCTCTCCTCCCACTCCCTCACAAATGCCTCGAAACCTCCGCCCGCTTCCCTTCCTCACTCGCCGCCGGCCACAGCCATAAACATCCGCCGCAACAGCATAGACACTTTCCTTCTCAAGCAGCACCTCTCCTCCTCCATCGCCTGCAACTGCGACAGCGTGACGTCGTCTACGTCCGGCGGTGCCCATCTCCCGCCTACTTACCCCGCGCCCTCGGCAGCGGACGCATCGAACAGATCGACGATGCCCGATGCGATCCACATGCGCTTCTCGCCGACCGCGCGCCAACAAGCTCGATCGGGGTGGGAATGGGGCGCGATCTCGCCGACTAGAATGTCTCCTGTAAAATGTGGTCAGCGTAATGTATACACTGAAACTGGGGGAGACATACCGCTCCCGAGAAGGAATATCTGTACACCGAAGACTCCCGCGCCGTCCACCGACTTGACCACCTTCTCCACGACGGCCCGAGATCATCCTGCCCATGATGTCGTGTCTTACGAACGTAGAGGTGCGCAGACGAGATGACAGATGGTGCATTTGTGGACAGCCTCCAGACTGGGCAAGGCCGCACCTCGCCTGACGTCGTGCGAGCGAATGGTCCCTCTAGGTAAGCACCGGAACCTTGGGCCTAGACTGGTATATTGGATACATTGCACGCGTCAGGCCCGCGCGAAGAGCGCCGACACCTCTCTGACGGCGCATACATCGACCTATAATGTATGCGGATCGCGCGACGCGTCCGGGTCCTGCACATAGGTGAGTAAACTCCGAACTTGAACGAAAAGGGCAGACTCACCGAGCACACACGTTTCCCGCTCTAGGTTGACAATGTCTGCCGTGGCGAACGCCCTCTGCGCAGCGGGTGCCACTGACTTCCTGCCCCGACGCCTTCCTCGATGACGTACAAGTCGATTCGACGGCGCTGGTTCTAAATCCCGACGGATGGTGAGTGGATAGTCCCGAATTCACACAATACTATACTTACCGCTGACGAAATGTTCGCAAGGCCAAAACTCGACGATGACGCTCCGCGTCGATGCGAACCTGCGCGAAGAATCGCGCCGACAGGCCCACGCTTGACGACCAGAGGTCGCGAAACCGACGGGACAGTCGGGCGCGGAATTGCGATGGACACGCGTGAAGGCAGCGCGGCGGGCACTACCAGTTCCCTCCCTGCGACAGTCTAACGACGCGCGCCTGCAGCTGGATAAGTCGCTATTGGGACCCAAATGCACGTTATACTCACCTCATTGAGAATAGGCAGCCCGCCTGCATTTCCTGCAACCTGACGATGACGCCCATCCGCAATGACGGGCCCGGAGAGTGCCTCGGTATACTTCATTGCACGCATGCCATCGAGCGCGCGCAGACATCGCAGCGCGAGCAGGCAGCACTCTTAGCCCATCGTGCTGGAATTGACCACCTCCCAAACTGGTGGCATACGACTTCAACATGCTGACCATGATGCCATCCCACAGCTAGCCGAGTGTCTCGTCGCTAGTAGAATATGCTCTTACAACGAGCGTAACGCGCAGTTTGAGCGCATGCAGCGCCATCGCACAGCAGGCGGCCGGGGCTTGCAGGGGCGTACAATAGCGGGCGGGCCAAGAGAGCGGCGTCACGGTGCACGAGAGCAAAAGAATCCAACGTGCGCGTTTTCCGTGGCAGTCCAGGGCGAGACGGAGGAAAGCGATGTTGCCACTTGCGAAATCGGGAAGGACGGCGACATGGGGACAACAGGGCCCCTTGTCTGGACGTGACGCGCCATCTAGCAATCGCGCCGCCTCCATATGTGTTAACACGCTCCTCTATGCCTCCGTCGCGGGTTGATACCAGGGGCCGGCATCGCTGGCATGGCAGCTGCCCTCGCATTCGCACATGCTGCCGTACTCCTTCAGGAAGTTCTCCCGCGAGATCTGCCCGAAAAGCTTCGCCTTGTAGCCACTGCCGAGAATAACGACCTTGGCAAGGGTGACTTCGTCAAGCCAAAGGCGGATAACGGCCCAGACGGCGCTGAACGCCCACGGCGCGTTGATGATGAAGAAAGGACCCATCATCTCGGGATAGCGGTCCTACGAGAGTGCGGACGCGGCGGGTGCGTAGTCCCTGACGCGGTAGAAGTTGGTGAGCGAGACGTTGCGCAGGTCGAGTCGACGGGGTGCCCGACGACGGCGGTGCACGCGGGCGCGCGCTCGTGCAGGAGCTTCTCGTACCCGGCGACGAGGCGCTGCAGCTGGCGCTCCTGCATGGTGACGGCGTAGAGCGCGCTCACGTTCAGCTGGCCGAGTTTCTGGATGAAGAGCGGCCGGCCGGCCTGTGGCATCGCGTCAGCAGTGGAGCGAAGGAGAGTTATGCGCGTCTACCTTATCCATTTTGTGGTAGTATTGCGGGTAGTATTTGTTGATCTTTTCCTTTTCTTTGAAGTCGAAGGTCCTGGGGAGAGGGACCGGTTGAGACTCGCGCTCTAAGGGTGAAGCGAGGTCGACGGCAGCCACGGGCTTCATCCGTCATCGCACGCGAAGGTGCGTGGTCTGGGTGATAGGCGAGGACGAGCCAGAGCCAGAACGCGGACGTTGAGCGCACGTTTGTGGAAAGAGATAAGTTCGGGCTCGTTCTCGGTCTTGCGAGGTCCAAACACGCAACAACGCGTGTCACGCACCGCGATGCCTGAGACGGCGCAGTGTCAAAGTTGACGACGACACCCTCGTCCAGATCTCGCGCGGCGACGAAAGAGGCAGCCACCCAGGCGCGATGCAGCAGTTGCGAGCCTTACAGCGAACGGCATCGGGAGCGTGCGGTGGGAGGGCGTCGTTGAACTTGGGCGATGGCTCCCAGATGGCGTGAAGAAGTCCGGCAGAGGCAGCGCAGGGGACGGGCAGGCCAATCGCGCTTGGGTTCTCGATGCCGCACTCCCGCATCTACCCCCGAAAAGATGAGTTGACGCTCCACGTCGGCACCTCCAAAGACCCGCGCGCCATGCAGCGACTTGACAGCTTGCTCCACGACAGCCCGAGCCCCCGTGGACAATGCTGCATTTTGCGAGCGTAGAGGTGCGAAGACGGAAGTTGTGATCGACGATCTTCGCGAGCAGGTAAGACCGCACTTCGCCTCATGTCGTGCGGACCACCGTCGGCGCCATGTCCTCGAACGGCTCGGGCAGGTCTGCGCGTTGGCGAGTTCCACGCTTTTTCCAAAATATCGACATTTACGTGTCGATTTCGATAAGCAGGATGGACCTCCTCGAGGCGAGCGCCGTGGTCTTTGCTGGATGAGGGAAAAATCCATCTATGCGGGCACACTCGAGCGTCGTGGGTGCAAGAGCGTGTTCGTAGGGCTATGACCGTCATCGAGAATATTTTTGGAGAAGCGACGCGGAAGCCGCGAACATACGGCCTAGCCGACCTCCGCTGGCGAGGGAACGTCAATTAGGCAACGACGAGGGAAGGACTAAGGATCTGTGTGGTGGTCAATCGAGCTGCGAGGACGAAAAGAAATAAGCAGACGCACCCTGTCCTAGACTACCCACTGTCCTCAGCTCCATGTGAAGGATATCATCCGACGGGTCACATCTAAGCACGCTGCAACGACTGGCGCGACGATGCGGCTAAGGTATACGGTTGACCAGATAGAGTCAGATGCCAGACAGGATGATACGTGACCGAAGTATATAGGATGGTAGAGTAATCGTCAAATGTGTCTTTTGGAGACTAGGTCAAAAAAGGGGGATTCGGCCCCGCATTATACGTTTCCTGCTTGGAGGTACGTGAGACTCGGAGAACGACTGTAACGTCGAGGGAGACGAGGGACGGAGACAAGTCACAGATAGGATCCAGATAAGATCGGCGGAGGCATCGAGATGTTGCCCGGATCAATCGGGCTCGTCGTCCGCTTCCGTCCTCCACGACTCTCCCATGAGTACTGCCCTCTGTCCCTCTTTTCGTGCCCCCGCTCGCGCGCTGCTCTTGTCGTCATTTGTGCGCCAGATTAGGGTCACAGTACTTTCTCGATGCCTTCAAAGGCATTGAGCAGCTACTCTCGTTCCCTACCCCATATCATCACCCAGATCAGCATCTACAGTATGACATCCCGCGGCTGCGCACCAGGTCTCGCTACCGATGTGAGCCACGTTAACGCCGACAGCAAGGTGTGTACATCTACCTAGTGGCGATGGACGGTATTATATCTTATGATACGGTGCGCATCGCGCATCGGGAGTGTGGGCTAAGCGTTCTTCTGGGACCTCTGAATATCTGCTTGGATGCTCCATCATTCGATCCAGTCCACGCAGATTTTGGCGTTTACTTGACTTGATCTTTCCGCGCAGCCACGGGATCTCTTTCCGTGCGTTAGAACTTGACGTCGGCATCCCCTGATCTCTGCGTCTGTTTTATAGCACTTCAGCGTACGATCAATCACAGGGTTCGTGCTCGCGTCGCTTCTCTACATCTCCGAGTTTCGACATCTCAACGGCGATTCTGACATCTTCCCATCCTCCTTAGGTGAAGGGCTTTTCTGCCGACCAGCCTGACGCTGCTTTCGAGGGCCTCAAGTTGCCGCCATCCTCGTCGATATCCCCCGAAAAGGTACGCTCCTACATCGCTTCGTCCTCATCACTGTCCAAACCCTTCGCATAGTCTCGCTATAATTCCACTCAGAATTATCCGTAATGATATCTTGAATGTACGTCTGACCTCATCTCCCCATGCACTTCACTCACCGTCCCGCAGACTGATGCCTCCATCGTGCGCGATCTCCGCGCATCGGTCCCAATCGCCATCATCTCCCACCTCGTCAAGTAGACAGTCCATCGTCGCCCAAGCCCTTGCCAAGGCCCGCGCCTCCAACCCGCCGCGTGTTCGGCATCACGACACTCGACGTCGTGCGCGCCACGGGCTTCCTCGCGGAGATTACGAACTTGGACCCGGAGGACTCCACGGTCACCATCGCGGACACTGGCGCGACGATCGTGCCACTGCTTACACACTCCTCGTTAGGCAAGAACATCACCGGCGAGGCATACGACTAGATCATGCGCCCTGTCCAGTTCGGTGGCGCCGAGCTCATCGAGGCGAAGAAGGCGCAGGCAGCGCGGTACTCCATTGCGTACGCCTGCGCACGCTGCACCGGCGCGCTCCGCGGCCTGAACGGCGAGAAGGGGTTGTGGCGCCGAGGTTGGTCCAGAGCCCGCTGTTCGAGGATTCTTGCTGAATGCCGGGCTTGGCGTACGTGCTCTCTCGCATCCTTTCGAGTTCCTTGCTGATATCGCGATGCAGCCCAACGGTGTCGAAGCGAGCTTTCCGTTCGGTCCCTGTCCGTTGAGGAGAAGCTCTTTGCGATGCGCCTGTCTGACCTCAAGGACATCGAAGAGGGGCGAGGCGTGCGTCGCCTAAGCGCCGCTTGGGTTAAGCCCAAGCAGATTATATGTGCCGTGGTGTGTGACATATCATTCGTCTGTTGGCTTCTGCGTTTTACCAGAGAATCTAATTGTACCAGCACGAAAGTAAATGGATGGCTAATCCAGGAATACCTGACATACACCGAATATAAAATCTCGTCCGGTCATCGCCGTCATCGCCCGGCCTTCCCTTCTTTTGCGCAGGCAGCGCGGTGCTCGATGGCGTACGCCTGCGCACGCTTCACCAACGCGTTTCGCGGCCTGAACGGCGAGAGGGGGGTCGTGACGCCGACGTTGGTCCAGAGCCCGCTGTTCGAGGGTCCTTCGTGTTGAGGGTAGAGCTTGGCGTACGTGCTCTCTCGCATCCTTTCGAGTTCCTTGCTGATATCGCGATGCCGCCCAACGGTGTCGAAGCGATCTTTTCGGTCGGTCCCTGTCCGTTGAGGAGAAGCTCTTTACGATGTGCCCGCCTGACCTCAAGGACATCGAAGAGGGGCGAGGCGTGCGTCGCCTAAGCGCCGCTTGGGTTAGATTCAAGGAGATTACATGTACCGTGGTATGTGACATATCGTTCGTCTTTTGAATTCTGCGTTTTACGAGAGAATTCAACTGTACCAGCATGAAAGTAAATGGATGGCTAATCCAGGAATGCTTGACGTACATCGAATATAAAATCTCGTCCGGTCGTCGCTGTCTTCGCCCGGCCTTCCCTTCTTTTGCACCATCTCGAACTCATCCTCATTAACCGCCGGCCTCTGTGGCACTCCGTCCTTCTTCGCATCCACCAGCATCGGTACCTCGATTTCACTGCCCTTCTCTCCATCTTCAGCCTTCCACAGCTTCGCGCCCATCTCCGTCCCCGGCCTCATCCGTAACCTGCACATCCATCTCTTTCCTTCAATCTCTCCTCCCACTGCATCACAAACTCCCCATTATCCGCTGGTTCCTTTTCTCACTCTCACCACCGCCCACAGCCGTACAAATCCGCGGCGACAGCATGAACACTATCGTCCTCCAGCAGCACCTAGACTTCCTCCATCGCTTGCAGCATCCCCAGCGCGACGTCCTCCGCGTCCCGCGACGCCCACTTCCCATGCGCTTCGTCCTCACCCTCGGCATCGAGCGCATCGAACAGATTCATCGAACAGATTGACGACGCGATTCACACGCATTTCTTCTCGCCGACCGCGCGCGGGTCGCACAGCCCTGCGCGACGGCCGCGCGGGCCAGAGCGTGAGGCGCGCGAGGGTGCCGCGGGCGAGGAGGACGAGTGCGGGCGGAGGCGCTGGTGCTGGTGCGGGCGGCACGACTGTGGTGGACATTGGTGTCTGTGTGGGATGGGGCGTGCATGTGGTGGGGGGTTGAGCACTGTACTCTACAGTGAGCGGGGTGTTTGAGAGTCGTGAATTCAAGACGGGCTTTGCAGAGTTTTGGGATTCACCAGGCTTCGCCGCGTTCCGATTGGAACGCCGAATGGCAGCTTGAGCTTCGAAGTTTGAGTGGGTTGGCGGTCGACTTCTGCGCACAGTTTTACAAAGGTATTACTTGGTTGGAATCAGAGACCGTGGTGACTTTATTGTCCAGTTCAAACAGAGTTTGGAGCACCTGTTCCAATTGCAAGTCATTTTCTTGTGAACTGTCACGCCGTAAAATTGCTGATCACCTTCCGTTGCTACAGGACTCGATAACGTATTATATTGACTGCGACGTTATGCCTACGAATGCTTGCGAGCTTTGCAGCCTTCACACGCGCAATTCTCGTAAAGTCTGCACGGACTTCGGGCGGAATTTGGGCGGAACTGCTCCGACTTTGGCCTGCATGGCGCCTGTCCATGCGTGAACATCAGCGTATTGGGGGACCACGTAACATCCTTCTGGAGGGTTCAGATCTATCTAAGTGATCTCCTATGCTGTGATTCCTGTCGCCCTCGTCGAGCTGGATCACTCTAACCCTGCCCGGTCTATCAATGGACTCGCTGAGAACACTAACCCGACACCGGACGGACCAGCGTCTTTAGAAGCAGCGCCCTAAGTATATCTTCAGTCGGCTTCCGCCCCGACCTCCTTTGGCGCTAGATCCCATCGATAATCGATACCAGGGCACTGCTACTGCGTCCATGCTGCTGCGCTGGCTTGCTCTGTGCTCTCACCAGCTCTCGCTCGCTCTCAAGTTCTCATCTTCGCTCAATCTCAACAGACCTTGCAATCAACCCAGTTCGCCTGGAATCATGGCCGACGAATCTCGTACTTCTCGCGGTCGCCTTCGCTTTAGACGACTCCTCTGTTGTTTCCATTCGCGTGATACCAGTCCCGTGTACCCTCTCCCCGTCAGATCAGCCTCTGAGCCACCTTCTCCCACTCGAGCTAATGTTCTAGATGTATCTCCCAGCATGGGTGAAGATCCGCGTGGCGAAGCCGCTCTCGAGTCTCCTGCAGTCCTAGCAGCGGAGGAACAGACTGGTCTAGCGACGGAACACTTCCATTCGCGTGATACCGGTCCCATGTACCCTCCTTCCACCAGATCAGCCCCCGAGCCACGCGCTTTGCCCTACGCTGGTCCTCCAGATTCAGATTCGTCTCCCGGGCAAGCTTCAGAGCCTCATGCAGTCCCGGCCCCGGAAGAGCATACTGATCTAGCGATACCACAATCTACAGCCCTAGCCACACGGCCACCCGTTCCAGTCAGAACTACTTTGTGGACAGCTTTCAAAGAAGCCTTGAAAGCGATCGAAAGGGCATCCGAAGCGTTTCCTCCTCTAAAATCAGCAGTTTCTGGTTTGAATGTTGTTCTTGATCGCATCCAGGTGAGTCCCCAGATACTGCTTGCTAGGGTGACAACTTATGCTTGCGCAGATGGTCCATGATACTCCGGCAGATCTCACGGATGCTAGAGATAGGATTGTGCAATTTGTGGAGATACTTCACAAGTACGAAGATTCCACTGTGGCTATTCCGTCTGCAATTCGTGACCGCATGGATGCATTTGCCCGGTGTGTTCACCAGTGGATGTCAATACTTATTGCAAATCACTCATATGGTATGCAGAGTGATTGATGTGCAGCGCTCTTCGATCGAGAACAAGCTGGAACGTGGCATCATCAGACGTATCATCGAGGCTTCGGATGATCAAGCAGAGATTGCAGGCTTTGCACGTACAATCGGCTACCTGGTTGATCAATTAGTGGTATGCATTCTGTCAATCCTGCGGTTCCGTGCTAATGCTTATTTTCTGCTTATAGGTGGCCACTTCCTTGACAACAGAGAGAAATGTACAAGAATTGCTCAAAGTATGTGCATTTCAGTGTATGCCTATTTCTTGCTTGCTGAATGGATCAATATGACAGGATGGTAAGCTGCATTGATGTGTTCAGAGCTATGACTAATACACTGGGGATCCTGCAGAAAAGTTCAAGAAGCTTGATCATGTTGCAGAGGCATCTTTTAGAGGCCCTCACTCTTTTAGCAAAGGATGCATGGAAGGCACTCGAGAGTCTATTCTCTTGGATCTGATGACATGGGCCTGTGATCCTGATGTCCCCAACCTCTACTGGTTGACTGGTCTTGCTGGAACTGGCAAATCTGCTATTGCTTATAGCTTTTGCAGGCTTCTGGATAAAGTCAGTCTTCTTGGTGGTAGCTTCTTCTGCTCTCGTCAGGCCACCCTAGAGCAAAGAAATGTTTGCTGTGTTATACCAACTCTTGCTTATTTTATGGTCCAAGCATCACCACATTATGCAGAAGCATTGCTACAGAGTCTTGATAAAACACCTGATGCTGCAAAGCTGTCTGTGGATGAGCAATTTGGGAATTTGATACTTCCCATATCTGGGGTTGATTCAAAAATACATGTTCTAGTCATTGATGCATTGGATGAATGTGAAGATAATGATATGACAGCTGCACTGGTTGATCTTTGCATAAAGCATGCTGAACAAATTAAAATCAAGATCTTTATGACTAGTCGCCCAGAAAAGGATCTGAGGCTCAAACTTGATCAGCTTGATCCTAGGCACATTCTTTATCTTCATCACATTGAAGATAGTTTTATCAAGCATGACATACAAATATATCTTCAGAATGAATTGAACAGCATATTCAAAAATCACTATAGATCAGATGAACCAAAACCCTCTTCAAATCAGATTGATACATTATGTGCTCAGGCAGACAAATTATTCATTTATGCATTCACATCTTTACAATATATAAAAGCAAAAAATGCAGATCCTGAAAACCGTTTGAACATATTGACAGATGCCAATACATATGGACTGCACTCAATAAAAAATCAACTTGATAATCTATATCACTTTATACTCTCAGCAGCATTCAAAAATCTTAATGAAGATGAAACATGTGATTGTCAGCATTTTTTAATGTGTGTTCTATCACAGCTCAAACCAATGTCAGTTGAAATGATAAGCAAATTCCTTGATAAAAAGACTATTTATTTGGGGTCCATAATGAATGGATTTCATTCTGTACTTGATATCCCATCTGATACAAGCCAAGGCCATGTTACCACATTTCATGCATCATTTGAAGATTATATCACAGAAGAAGGATCTCAAAACCAACTTCCCTGGCATATGGATAAATCTATAGGACATAATTATATGGCACAAAAATGTTTTGAAATTATGAGCAAGCATCTTTGCTTCAACATCTATAAATGTGAAACATCTTATCTTCCCAATAACAAACAAGACTTGGCCACAATACCCCAGGAATTATATTATGCTTGTTTATATTGGCCTGAACATTTTTTACGCTCATCATATAGTGAATCTTTGTTGGATCAGTTTAAAAACTGGATACACAGCCAGTTCTTGTACTGGCTAGAAGTGATTAGTGTTACATGCATGATCACTCAGAGCACAGTTATGCTTAGAAAATTACATCAAAATTTCAAAAAGGTGAGTAAATTAAAATTCTACATATTAGATCAATTCAAAATCATATTTTACATATTAGAATCATATCACAACTGAAATGACACTATTCAATGACATATTGCATTTTTTAAACACATATAAAGAGCCTATATCCAAAAGTGTAGCTCATATTTACATCTCAGCTCTAGCATTTGGAGCAATAGACTTCAGCAGCTTTAAAATTTATAAGAAATTATTTGCCAGACTTCTCTCATTATATTCCAATTATAAAAGCAACCCTTACAACAATGTTCTAATATTGACTGGGCACACAGATCTTATAACCTCAGTGGCATTTTTATCAGATGGAAAATATATTGTGTCTGCCTCCTTTGATAAAACCATCAGACTTTGGAGCTCAGAAACTGGTGAAGCTGTTGGAGATCCAATAAAAGAACATGGTGGTAGTGTAACTTCAGTGGCATTTTCACCAGATGGAAAATACATTGTGTTTGGCTCTGATGATAAAACCATCAGACTTTGGAGCTCAGAAACTGGTAAAGCTGTTGGAGATCCAATGGAAGGACATACTGCTTATGTAAATTCAGTGGCGTTTTCACCAGATGGAAAATACATTATCTCTGGCTCTGATGATAAAACCATCAGACTTTGGAGCTCAGAAACTGGTAAAGCTGTTGGAGATCCAATGAAAGGACACACCGATAGTGTGAGTTCAGTGGCAATTTCACCAGATGGAAAATACATTGTCTCTGGCTCTTGGGATAATGTTAAGAACCGTACGTTTCATTTCTTTGTTCTTAACATTACTCCATTCGACATCCCCACCATGGCCCATTCGCCAAGGTCCTCGCCATGATCCCTTTACTTTATTTATCATCATATCTACATGCATACATGGACTCTATCGCACTGCCTCGATCCCATTTCTGTTTCCATCATGATCGTGGCAGTGTTACCCCACCTATCCGTTTTATCTTTGTTTCATCGCTATCGGCGCAGCCTTGCGCAGCCCTGCACAGTTACTACCGTCTCCTTAGATACGGCTGCGGCTGCGCATCCCTCATGTATATATACCGTAGAGCTGAGTCCTGGCGACTCAGCTTAACCACTTGTCATACTCTATAGGACTTGTCCTGTCAGTTGCCAATACTCCCTTGAGCCCCTCACTGTGTGCTTCCCCTCTCTCAGTCGCTCTCAACTCTCTTAGTCGTTGTTCCTCCTGAGCAGGTCAGCACTCTTGTTAGTGTGTAGCCTGAGCCATTTCCCGGTCACTATAGGACGCCGGTCCTTAGCACTTGGTTAAGCTCTCCTACCGCTCACCCTACACAACCGGTCCACAGCCGTGACGACAGGCTGCCACCATTCCATTTGTCGTCACCAAGAATCTTCGTGAAGATCTCCAGGGTCTACTCCGCACACCGGAGCACCCTCAACCAAATATCACCATTGCTCCCTCATTCCCCTATATCTTCCCCTCAAAGTACCGGATACCGAGTTATCAGACGAAGGAAGACACATCGTCACTACTTAGAGCAGGAACAAGCAACCCCATACCGGATCTGTAGAACCAAGCCGTGGCGAGGCTCTACACCTACGACGAAGAATCAGACCTCCTTTACTACAACAAGGAATTAGCATACCACGACGAGAACGGCAAACTCATAAGAGTCGTGAGGAAAGGAAGAAAGTTAACCCTACCAAGAATAACGCTCCAGCAGAAGACTACAGGAGAGCCTACCTAAGTGAGGGAGAACAACACAGACAGATAATCCAACAAACCGGACGTACATTCCTCCAATCCGACGTCCCCAGAACTGCATCATCCGTCTACTCTACGACGATACTGCAAAATCCACTACCGATTTGACAACGAAACCGAACCATCCATATCCAGTACGGAACAACTAGGACGCCTCAATCCAGGAGAAACGGTCACCCTCACCAGACCCGTCACTCTCTACGACCCCATTCAACCTTTACCAGCACCGATCCTAGGAGCAGTGAAACCCGGCCGATCAACTTTCGGAAGAAGAGGATACTGGAGAATCTTCCCCCGTCGAACCCACCATCTCCCTACCTCCCCAGCGAGAGTTCATCTCCCAACCACAGGTACCTGTTTCCCAAGCAATCGATCCTCAAGAGGACTGGTTCCCCTCCGACTCCCACGGAACCGGTAGCATCGGCTTCCAACCAATTTTCAACAAGGAACCAGTCGCAGAATCAATCCAGCCAGAAAGGAACAGACGATAAACCCACCCAGCAGGAACCTGTCACCCCAGCCAAAGAACCACAGCCGAAAACGAGGACAGCGACGAAGACGACGATATGGCTAAGGTGCTGACATTAATAAACCGACGCCTTTCACGGGTGTTAGAAGCAAACTCAAAGAGTTCATCAACCAGTGTAAACTCCACTTCAGGATCAAGGCCGATCATTTCACCACCGATGAGTCTAAATCTGGTTCGCCCTCACCTACATCCAAGGTGGAACGGCCGCACCATGGCGGCACAGTACTATGAAAAGCTCGAAGAATCAGCCAAAGGGACCGAGGGATTCACCCTTACCTGGGCAAAGTTTGAGGAGGACCTTAAGAAGAAATTCGGAGAGCTCCAATGCCGCGCACGAGCCGTTCCCTTATGACATCCAGCGACTTAGACAGGGCAATGAAGAACAGTACGACGAAGACACACCGCTTTTAACACACGTTGGCCGACCTCTCGCTCGCCTCCTGGACTCATCAGCGCGTATAGGAAGGGCCTCAACCGAGAGATATCACAGCGCGACTGAGCATAGCGGAGAACCCCCCTCGACCTTGAGGACTGGCAGGACCGTGCCTCCAAGCTCGAGATGAATATACGCGGAACCCCAGATTGATCAGGGGCAAAAACCGCGGAAGGGAGAAAGCCCTCTATCCTAACCAGTTGTTGGAAACACTTTCCAAAGACCCCCCCGCCGCACAGACATAGACTCTGCCAAAATCTTGGTCGCGCCCTTCCAGCGTCGCCCCAGATTCCAAGGACCTCGCTTGTCCCCAGAAGAACGCGAACGGCCGTCGTCGTTAACAATCTCTGTTACAAATATGGAGGAGCAGGACACATTGCAACGTTCTGCCGTAATCAGAACAAGCAGACACCCTCCACCAACACCACCGCTGGAGGATCCTTCAGAACTAGGAACACAGAAGACCCAGCAGCAGAACCCCAGTCCACTCCATACAATGGCCAGGGCCCTTACAGACGATGAGCGATGCAGAGAGAAAGAAGAAGCCCGTAACCTCATACAAGCTGCCCTCAGTATAGAAGAGCCTGAAGAAGAGGAGGGTTTTTAGAGCGTCCTCAGTCGCGGACGTCATGGAGGACGAAAGGTTTGCAACTCGCTTCCCCAAATAAGTTGATGTGCTTTCGATGCCAGATGATATTCCAAAGGACATTTACCTACCAAATTGAGCCGGCCCATTTATATATCTCATCTCTGAAATATAATGGTTCACCATCTATTCGCATCGTCATCACCATCTATCTTAGGGAAACAACAAAACGTCGCAGTAAAAGGACTGGTGGACAGCGGAGCCACAGAGATCCTCATCAATTGGAGGATCGTTAAACAACACGGAATTCGGACGATCCCACTGGAAACACCAATACCCGTCAAAAACGTGGATGACTCAGAAAATGCCCTAGGACAGATCACCCATTACTGCGTATTGCGCATAAGAGTCAAGGGCCCAATGGAGCAGCTCATGAAGAGCGATCTCGATTTACATTACAGATCTAGGCAAGATGACATTGTCCTTGGAACGGATTGGCTCAGAGAAACACAACCCAGCATTGACTGGGAACAAGACCAGCTCGTATTGGAACGATGTCAAAACAAATGTAACCTAACCAATGGACCGTCCAAGTTAGCAACATCGACACACTACCGCTCGTTCGACGAGGAAATTTGGAAAACAATTAAGAAGATGGCCGCCCGCTCTCTTCGCCCAACCCACAGACACAATCCCCAGCGAGCAGGAAACATACACACTCGCGTCTCCAACATCCGACACTCGTCTTGATCTCTTCTGTGGGAGGACCACTACTTCCTCCTCATCAGAATCCCCCACAAGCTCATCAATTCCTCATCATCCTCTAAGTCCTCCAAATCACTCAGGTGCCCTAAATCCTCTGAACCCACTGTTGCCCCGCCACGAGACTCGCGAGCAAGTCAGTGTGGGAGTACCACTGACGCCAGATGGATTGCCCATATGACCGAAAAAGGATAGAGGGATCGTCCCATCAGCCACTAGGCGACTCAAATCTACCCCTGAAAGAAGGAGGCACGCTGGGGCCACTTTACACCGGACCCCATCCCGAACCCCAGTCGCCAGCCGTGATCCAGTCACAATAGCGAGCCATAGGACCTCGTCCGTGGCAATCCAATCATCCCTTGTCGCTTCCAACGAAAGGGATGCAGCTAAAGCGGTCATTAGGCATGAAGTCGCCGAAGACATGTAACTCTTACCAAGAAAAAGGTCACGCTCGGGGGACCCGCAATATCAGAAAAAGGTATCGGAAGCGTCGACCTGCGGCGAGCATTGTGACTCAAAACAACCGGCGATACCGAATACGGCGAGGGGATAAACGAAGAGGACGAGAAAAAGGAGTATAGCTGGGAAGCTACCAAACTCCCAACCAGAAGAAAAGGGAGGGGAGGACGAAGCACCGCAGCGACATGAACGTAACGAAGAAGATCTGCAGCAGGTGCAGGTTGGGAACTCGCAGAGGATTGCATGGGTCACTACAGCAGCAAGGACTCAACGACATGGCCGTCTTATACCAGCCAGAAAATCCGACGAACACGGATTCGTAACGCTGCACGGACGCCACCACCTTTGAAACCCTGTTTCACGGAAAATTTCGATGAACCTGCAGTGCAAATACCGAAAGAATGGATCGCCGAAGCACTCGGGTTACGACGACAGATGAAGACTATGATCAGATTCTTGATCCACAAATCCCCGATGATGTTGTCTTCCGCATACGTCGCACAGCCATGAATGCACAGGAACTTGCGGCAGCTTTTGCCAACAAACAAAAAACTCGCACCCATCGATCAGATGATCCCAGCACAATACAGGAGTTCCGTGACGTGTTGAAGAAAAGGCCTCCGAAAGGCTACCAATTAGGCGACCCTGGACCATGCCATTGATCTTAAAACCTGATGTGGAACCCCACTCTGCAAAAGCCTATCCAATGGCCCCCCATGAACTTAAGGAACTAGACAAATTCATCGACGAAAATCTGAGAAAAAGGCTACATTCGAGAATCCAAATCACCCTGGGCAGCCCCATTCTTCTTCATATCTAAAAAAGGATGCAAATTGAGACCGGTCCAAGATTACAGGGAGCTCAATAAGCGCACATCCGAATGAGTACCCCCTACCCTTATCGGGAACTGGTCGACAAACTGAAAGGCGCCAAAATCTTCTCGAAGTTCGACTTAGATTGGGGATACAAACGGTCCGCACAAAGAAGGGTGACAGAACATAAGGCGGCATTCCGCTGTAATCGGGGATTATTCGAACCCACAGTCATGTTCTTCGGACTCACCATTCCCCGGCAACCCTTCAGGCAATTATTGGAATGCCTGTTCAAAGACCTCATAGATGGGGGGCAAAGGTCGTCATCTTATGGACGACAATTTTGGTTTTCACAGAAACATTGAAAAGAACACCGCGGAATTGTTAACAAGTTTCCTAACACGACTTAGCAGATAATGACCTATCCTTCAAACCGGAAGTGCCACCTTCGAGAGGCGAAGTGCGAATATCTTGGCCTGATTGTGTCTCACAACCAGCTCCACCATGGACCCTGTTAAAGTCGACGGAGTTATTCAGTGGCCGGAACCCCAATACGGTCAAGCAAAACACAGAAGTTCGTTAGGCTTTGGAAATTTCTACCGCCGATTTATCAAAGACTCTCCAAAGACGCCAAACCATGTTGAATGACAGAAAAACCACATGTGGCAATGACCCAAAGGGCAGCAGACGCCTTCGTGCACTAAAACATGCCATTCACGACGTCCCAGTACTTGCCATGCCAGACTATGACAAACCATTCAGGGTCGAGTTGCGACGCATCGGACTTTGCCACAGGAGCGATACTATCACAACAAAGCACGGGATAACGAGTGGCACGCCCATGGCATATTACAACGCAAATCCCTCAGCGATGCGGAACGCAAACTACGACATCTACGGATAAAGAATTCTTGCCATAAATCCGCGCCCTCGAAACTGGCGTCATTACCATGAGGACACCCCCATCCAGTAGAAATCTGGGACGATCACAAACCTGGAATATTTCCGCACAAGCACGGAAACTTAACCCCCGACAAGCCAGATGGAGCTATTCTCACAGTTCGACTTCTCCATCAATCACAAACCAGGCTTGCCAATAAGTCCGACGGTCTAGTCCAGGCGTCCAGACCATAAAGAGGGGTGGAAAACGACAATTTCCGATCGGACGTCTTATGTGAACCGCAATTTTTCCAAATCTTGAAGCACAGGAATAGAAGCCGTGGACCAGTTTAGAGACAAAATCCCCTTCCTAAAACGCAATTCCGATTATATGCACAGAGCACGACGAGTTCTGTAAACTACAGCAATGGAAACAATTCCTAAACGCAGACCTAGAGCGATTAGCAAAAGGGTTTACTAGCGAAATGGAATTGGAAGATGGACTAGCCTATACAGAGGAAAGTTCTACATCCCAAAAAACCTCGAGCTACGTCGCGAAATGTGAAACTACACCACGATTCACTTTAGCTTGCAGGACACTCCAGACGACTGGAAGACTCTCTTAGGCGGATCTCTCAGTGCGCATTAGCGTATGTTGGTTCACATTGGAATGAGCGTAATCTTATGTACAATGGAACTAACGTAATGGGATGTGCCATTTGTCATCACCAAAAAACGACACACACCCCCTTATGTTCCAGTACACACCGACCAGAGAGCACGAATCACGCTCATGGAGGCGAATACTCCACCCGGACTCTCACAGAGTGACACTATCAGTATAGTCACAGCTCAGTTTCCGTATGCTCGTGGTCCAGAGTAGGCGCCATACGTCCTCGTCGACAGGCCGATTGTACTATGAGTGCGACCCTTGCCTCTCGTGACAAGATAATCAGCAGCCGAGGGACGACATGCCGGCCGAGACTGATCTCGATGTATCATATATGACCAGAGGGACACGATAGTGTGTGGACTTCCGCGGAAAATATGTATACTCTGAGCCGGACCGAGGACCACAGTTTGAAGATCACAAGAGATCCTGCAAAGCATCTCAGTTGGAATGGTCGCATACGCTTCCAGGACACTCGCAGTTCATGCTCGTATCTTTCACCCTCGACACGGATGGAAGCGACACCGCAGCATGGACGTCAATCAGAGAAGACCCGGCAACTGGGTAGCGATGATCTGGTGCCGCCTATCAATGTAGCTTCGCCCACATAGGACAACTGAGGTAGACCTTTTCCTGATGTTTGGCGATTCTTGGCACATCAGTCGAAGAAGTTTCATCTCCAGCCCACGCGAATAGTCTGGGCCGCGCTTCCAACCCTCTCGGAATTACTCACGGATTCCCAGATTCCTCCGCGCTCTTCCTTTACCCGATAGAGTTCGCTCGTTTGAATCTGTTCGCGGCGTTTCCACAGGGCTGTGATACAGACGTGAGCTGGCCCAAAAAGGCGAAAAGACAGGGGGACCGGGGTGCATCGAGAAGAGAGCGCATAGGCCGAGTACGATGTGCCAGTCTGCTAAAGCTATGTCGCATTGTAGCCTGAGGAGACAGGACGACCTCTGACAGAAAGTAAGGCAGGCGACGCAGAGACCGGCGGGCCTCTTATAGTGTTCAGCTAAATGAGCGTGCAGCAAGGAGCTCCTGCTGTTAGATGGGGCAATTGCTCAAACCATCCGATCGTCATCCCACTAAAGCCTTGGACTCGGCACTACAGCTGGCAGACAAGGGGACCAAGGACCTCTCAACGCGTAACCACGAGAGGCACAGTAGGACAAAGCCGGTCAATACACGACTAAGAGTCGGTCATTGTGCGCTCTCGCGAGTCCCCGCGGGGCGACGAAAAGCATGCACCAAGCGAGCTGTGGAAATGATCCTACCTCGTCTTGCTTCACCAGCGGCAGGGACTTTCTGCGGTTCACGCGAGGGATCGGCAGAGCAAACAAGGAGCAAGCTTCCTTCAGCGGCTGCAGACGACGGCCCCAAGCATCGATCACTCCAAGTGCCACCACCGGAGAGTTTTACAGCGCCTCAATGTTCTTACGTGGGTGAACAGGTGACCGTCGGCGATGGTGATGCAGAGCTCGTTCCTCTCTCGAGATCCCGAAGTCTCGTCATCTGGAAAACACCGACGGCTACAATACCGTGCAGCCTGCGATGAAGAATAATATTCCCGACCGCCGTACGAATCGCTGGAGTGGGAGTCGAGGCCAGCAATGTACGACACAGCATGTCTCAATGGAAAAGATGTAGCGGTAAGAGGCCTGTGCGCGTCTCAACACATCGGAAACACCCAGTGAGGGACGCTCAGGTCGGGTTAACAGGCAAAGCATAAGCCGATCAGTAAGAGCTTGAGAATTTGATCGCCGGATGTCATGTGAGTTTTCAGCTGAATCCCATGCGAAATACCATTACGGCAGCGACCAAGGTACCATAGAAGACCACACCTCGATCCTTTTCCAGAGATCTCCTCCAACACTGGATTCTGCCTCACTCTGACACCCTGGGGCTTCGACACTTTTCATCAAGACCTTGTCGCTTTACCACGTACGCCTTCAGTTCTTCTCAAATAGCCTATTCTCGGAGAATGAAGTGTCATGCCGCACATCAAACATCCTCTCCGCCCCCCGCCTCGCTTGCCCCTCGCTCCGCCCCAGCTTCACGCTACGGGTCCACAGGCCACCCCGCCCCGACCGTGCCTCCACGAGGAGGAGGCTCCCCTTCCCGACGCTGCATCTCCCGATATCTCGCCTCCTCCGTACATCCCCTCCAGCTGGAATCCTGCCAGTCCCACGCGCCTCCAGTCACAACCCACTCGACGCGGTTGCAGGCCGCACCAGGCGAATCACGATCCCATGTATCCGCCCGCCGCGGCCCCCCCTGCCACTCCAGCACCGGGCCCACCCTCAACCAACCAACACACAGTCTTCGCAAATGGAAGCAAAAACGACCA
>QUOP01000197.1:0-94737 GCA_003675405.1 Hericium coralloides | reverse complement strand
GATAGAGAGTGAGTTTGTGGTCTTTATTATTATATTAGTTGTATGAATCCTATGTTTTGGCGCATGGTTGTAGTCTGCTGGTGGAAGTAAGCAATGTGCACTGTTTGGGGCGAATCATGGTTCGAGGACCGATTAGTTTGTTTGCGCAGGCAGTTCAAGGCAGAGTTGACTTGACTCAGATATGGCGTGTTCGGGGCACGAAAATGTCCACTCTCTGAAGAATAAATTTTTGAGTTTAATGGAGAGTTGCAGTAACATGGTGGGGTGTGATTGCATCACTGCGAGTGTGATACGTGCACTAGAATCGGACGAGGCCTTCCTGTGATGATCCGTTTGAGACCCATCTAACAAATGCTAGTATGTGTTCGTGGCTCGTCTAAGCGAGACCTGGGCCGGGCGTGGCGCAGCGCGAACAAACGAATCGTGCTCACCGTTCAGGTGAAGCTCTTCCTCAAAAAGTCAAATTACAGCCGTGGTAGTACAACGTCGATCAGTTACAAGATATAGTCAGATGATGGAAGTAAGACCGAAGTTCCATTTTGTGCTGGGAAGAAGACGTGAGCCTACGTAAGCAGAGCCGTTGTCACGATGCTCGCTTGCTCGCTAGTCTATGTCTACAAATTACTGCCTCGTGTCGCAGTAGGTTGGTTAATCGGGCACTATTGTTTGTCCTTGGTTGTTTCTCTCGGAAAGTGTCGCGTGGTGAGATAAATAGCGGTGTTGCGGTAACTTTGTCAATAAGAAAAGGGATGTCCTTTTTGATGGCAACATAGTCCTGAGTTGGTTCGTCAGTGCTCAGGAAACACAACCGTCACTTGCCAGTGAGCCTGCTTGTGCGCTCGTCAGCTCGTGCCATATTCCTCCATTCCCCACGCTCCATCATATTCAAATGCCTGTCAGACGCACGCTCTCTGCAGAGCCACTCTGACGCAGGAGATCTTCGAGATCCTGACGGCGCCCAAGCCCGAGGGTTTCATTGAGTCTCCGGACAAGCGCTTCGCGCACTGTCCCCTGCCCCACTACATCCTTACCCCACCCACAGAGGAAGTATGTGGTTCTTTCCATTCCTTCCATTCAACCCACTGACGATACCACCACAAAGCTCAAGCAGGCACTGCAAGCGCTCAAACCCCTCCGCTCCCTCCCCGACGCATTGCTATACGATCGCGATTTGGCCGCTGCCTACCCGCCGACGATGGAATACGGGTATCCAATCACTCCAGAACAAATCCTGCAATTCGCCGAGCTGTGCCCAAAGCTCCATCGCAAGAAGCGCGAGAACGACGACGAGCCGGCTACATATCTCGCGGCTTGTTGGCTGACGAACATGATCGACTGCAAAGTCAGTGTGCGGCAGGCATTGAACGCGCCGTATGGGGTCGTCGTGTCGCTCGGCAACAATCTTGATCTTCCAGACAAGCTGACTTGGAGAAAAGTGACGGATGAGCACATATGTGAGTGCCTTTATAAAGTTCCGGCTCTGGTTTTTATTTTTGGTCACAGGGGCTTTGAGGGACACGTTAGAGATTACGGATGGTTCGCGTCCACGGTGGTATGTGTCAGAGAAAGTGTGGTGGTGGAGACTGCCATGAGTTGGATGCTATTGTCGTCGCAGTCTTCGCAGTGTATTGCCGTTCGTTCTGGAAGGATCACATATTCATTAGTCCAAATTGTAATTGTAATTCCCTTGGTCCCGACGCACCGCAATTTGGTCAAGTCCCAGTTCGAACCGAAAGAAATGCCGCTGGTCCAAGCCTAAATGCTGATGCATATCGATGACTTATTGATTGTCATCCGAGGAATGACGCACTCCGCACGAACATGCTTCGCAAAGCCGCCCTCTGTTATGCCGTGTTCCAGATTTCGCCCACGGTCTTCAGAGTAGGCGCATTTCCCCTTGATACTCCACCTGATACCAGCCTATTCACCGTGCAAGATGCCACAACGACCAGCGCCAGCGCGGAGCCTGGGACGGGTACTTCGAGCTACGTCGTGTCTAGCACATCGAACAGTCGATTTCTCAGTTCGAGTGTGGCAGAATCATCGGCCGAGCCATCACCGTACGCGACGACTGTCCTCGAGGTCATCACGGTCACCCAAGCTCCCAGCACCATCGTCATCACCGTACCCGCCTCCACAGTAACCGAGACGGACATCATCACCGCCCAACCATCCGATCCCTCTTCCGGACCTGCATCCCCCACCCCGGATCCTAACACTTCTGGACGGCGACAGACGAAATGGATGATGCCCGCACAGATGTCCGACCTCATGCCGTTCAACATCACCAAGTTCGCGAGTGGGAAAAATAACCTCGTCCTCGTCAGCAGCGAGCCTTCCTCTGCATCCGCGTCCGCATCCACAGCCGCGTCCGCGTCTCCGAGCGATCTCGCGGGGCTGCTCAACGGCATACTCGGGGAAGACCCAGATCCCTCCAACGTCACGGCGTCCAGCACCAAGACTCTGCTCCAGCTCTTCTACCCAAAGGGCTCGATAAACCCGGCCAACACCGATGCACCTGTGGGCGGCGCCGAGTTCTATGCGACGCCACTTGGGGGCGCGATAGAGGACGCGCGCAATGTGACGCTCGCGTACGACGTTTATTTCCCCGCCGACTTCGAATGGGTCAAAGGCGGGAAGCTGCCTGGCCTGTACGGCGGGCATATGATGTGCTCGGGCGGGGACGATGCGCTGAGCTGCTTCAGCACGCGCTTGATGTGGAGGGAGAACGGCGCGGGGGAGATGTACTTGGTGCGTGTCTTCATGTGTGGTCAGCAGCTTGATGACCGACGGGCGAATGCAGTACGCGCCGAAAAACAAGCAGACGCAGGGGACATGTTCTGTACCACCTGAGAGCCACTGCGACACGTCGTACGGCCTGTCGCTCGCGCGCGGGTCGTTCCATTTTGCGCCTGGTGCATGGACGCACGTGCACCAGACCATATATCTGAACACACCGGGCGTGCAGGACGGCGGGATGTATCTTGAGGTGAACGGCCGAGTAGTGATCAACAGGCAAGACCTCTATTATCGCGGCGTGACGCCTACTCCGGTCAAGAACGGTGACTCAGATGGACCGGATGACGACCTGCCGTCGATTGGAGATGGCGATCCGGGTGGGACAGATGGCGACCCGCCGACGAATACGACCACGTCCGCGCCTACCGCCAGTCCTTCGGACGGGGGAGACGACTTGCTCTCGCCATTGCTCGGAGGCCTATTCGGAGGCGATGACGGTTCCAACCAGAGCACCGTCGAAGCATATGCTCAGACGCTGAATAACCAGATCGAGATGTTGCCCAGCAGCGCGATGGCTTCGTATTTCCCGCCTTTGACCGCCGCCGCTGCCCACCTGACAAGCATGGTCACGGCCACGATGACCGCGACCGTATTTGCGGAGACGGCGACGCAGATGGTAGATGTAGGACCTGCTGGAGTGATACAAGAGCTCGCCCTGCCGATGATAGATGAGGACGAAAATGCACTCTCGTTTGGAATCCAAAGCGATTATGCGGCGGATTCAACCGAGGTCATTGGCTTCTCGGGGTTGTTTTTCAGGTGCGCCTACTGCTGTATTGACTACATGGGCTTTTCACCTGACAAGGGCGATAGCACGTTCTTCGGAGGGCATGATCCAGGATACGCTTCCCCCAAGGATCAGTATACCTGGTTCAAGGGCTTTGCTCTGACGATCAACGACCGGCAGCGATAGTGTAGGGGCAATAGTCCAAGCGATGAAGTAATCGCATAAGCCCGGTGGCCCGCCACAGAGCTAGAGCTGCTGCAGTTCGCGCGCATTGGTTAGAAAGCTCAGATGCAAGGCGATTGATGTACCTACAGCTTCGCTACACCCGTCCTCTAAGTACACGATACCTTGTCGCTCATGATTCTGTTGTTTCCCCTGCTGAGCTAGGCTCAAATTCGATCAATCGCCCTTGATGGTCTTCCAAGCGGTAGTGGATCTTGGAAAGGTACCTGTCTATGAGCTCTCCCCTCGTGCGTTTGTATCGCATCCGAATATCAGTACCGAGGCGCGGATTAAGGAGGCGCACGGCCTGCAATTGTAGCGGCTGTCCGTCGGTCCCGATTATCACACTGAGCGAGTAGAAGAGGAGCGACCAGAGAGCGTCGCTTGCCTGTCCTTTGGAGCAGTAGAGACCTAGATGTGTTACGGAAGGGGGTAACGGGCACTGAAGCGGTAATCCCCACATAGTCGGACCGACAAATATGACATGCGTAAGATGCGGACAGTGCTCCGCGAACTGCTGCATGCAGGGTATAGTACCCGCCGCCGCGATGTAAACCGTCTTCAGGTATCGACCCTGTACCGCCAGGAACTGTTCCCGGCACTTCTTTTCCACATGCCTGTCGTCTGAGGCCGCCAGGTAAAGCTGTTTCAATCCAGGAATGGCCGCGTCCTTCGGGACGTCGCCATGCCATCGCGGGGCCAGATTGAAGAATGTGATATCCGGTAACTGAAGAAGATCCACAGGCGAGATTTGCGCCTCTGGGCTGGTATGGGTGACGAGCACCGTACGCAGACGAGCCCATTTCGGAACGAGTGTCCTCCATTCCGCGTCGGGGAGCCCGAGGCCATCGCAGTACAGCTTGCGGATTGAGCTGGTAGACGATTGTAGTGCCTCTAACCACGGAGTAGGAATGTACGTATATGGTGGCCATGCGATGGTCAAGATTTCTACATGCGTTGCCCACCGCAAGATGTCTGCAATTTGCGCGAGCTCTTCTGATGAGGAAGCTTGGATCTCTCCCTCGCTGTCGATACGATGGTATCCAGGCTGCACATCCAGATGGCGAATCCGGGATGCAAGGGTAGACCGGCCATTCTCCGTGGCCCCTTTTTGCTGATCTTCTTCTAGGCTCCTGTGTAACATGGCGAGGGATTCTCCGCGGCCTGTCTTGACGATCTGGTACAGCAATGATACAGCGATAGGATGCCAGCGCCTGCATACCAGGGAAAGAGAACATTTCAGAGCTAAGGAGGCCTCGTAATCCCGCCGATCGTAGGTGATAATTGGGACGAGGGCGTCGTGATTGTCGAATGGATCGTGGACGTCGATGTCCAAAGCTCCAGGCACATGCGTCGCAAGCTCCAGCACTGTAGTCCATACCTCGATTGGTAGCTTATTGAACCAATCCATGACAACGAATATTGGAGCAAGAGTTGGGATCGCTTTGAGAGCTGATGAGTCGATCTCTGATTTAAAATGAATAAAAAAAAACCCGGTGAGAAAGACTGGCCCAACGCAGCGTTGACGAAAGTGCCATACACAAACAAGTCAAATGCTTGGCCATCTCGCCGGGAATGTTGACCACTAGTGGGAGGTTAACTAGCTCAGGCTGGTTGTGAGTAATAGTATGAGGCGATGTGTGAAGATCTGATCAAAGAGCTGCGTGAATTGGGGTTAGGGGTACCCAATTTACTTTCCCAGCTTCATGACGAGGCTTCGACGATGAAACGTTTTTCTCATGAAGTCAACCTCGGATGGTCAACTTCAAATGCCGGACCAAGGTATTCTGTAATAGACCGAGATGTAAAAGTATAAGCTGATGGTATTTTTGGCGCTTTTTCGAACAGGGTAGCCAGGAATGACAATTTCGACAGCTAATTGACCGTCTCTCGAACATGATGCATGACGATGACGGACTAACTCTGCGGATTATACTCTGGGGTTAGCACCGTTAATATCCAGGCATGGATATGGGCACGCTGCGCTTTGCAGTACATAATTCATCCCGCAAAGTATGTTCCTGTCTGCCAGTTAGGTACGTCTTAATGTCTTCTCGCTCGTGGCCTGGATATGGATGGCCATCGTCTGGATGCTCTGTGTTCTTGTGAGAGAAGGTAAGATACTGCCTCGATTGTCTCTACTTGTGTACTCACTAGAGGGCCACCCATACATCCAACAGTCATTCCAATAATCCCAGAGGAAATTCTTCCAGTGCTGGTACCGTCTACCCTACCAACAGCGCAGTACTAGACGACATGTTCCCTGAGACTCCGGTGTCGACCAGCTTAAATGCTTCCGTCAGCTCTCCAGATGGCACCAAGATTGATGTAGATGCGTTAGAAGCTTTAAAGCAGAATTTGCGGAAAGCATGCGCATTGCGAGCGTCTGCGCTTGACGACATGCCCCCCGAATTACATTCCGTTTCACAAGCAAAATATGACAGCGGGAAGAGCGCAGTGAGCCTTTCCCCACTCGCATTTCGAGAGACTGCTGAATCGCGTTTTCATACAAAAGATACGGCTTTGGGACTACGTGCACATGGCGCAGCCAGTCACCATGGCCGACCCCCTCTTTCGCTCCTGAACATGTATTCTCATTCAAGTCCACCTACACTGTACCTCGGCTACCCCGTCTCGAGCCAGTTCGTCATCGATATCAGTAGGGACAAGACAACGCGGAGGTCGACCGCCGCTGCTATCCTCAGCCCATCAAGATGGGTTTCGTCGGTTGTCTGACGCCCATGGCTGCTGGCACACGACTGACGGAAATCTGTGACATCTCGATAGAAATAGCTGCCGTCACGAACGGCGGCGGGAACTTGTATGTCGTTGCTCTCGGAAGCAACAAGACCTTCCACCGAACCTTCCAAGAAAAATGGATCCATGCAGAGGGAATGGGTTTGACTCGAATTGCGCAGTCAGATCTCGATTGCAGCTGACGTGTTCATTTAGTGAAATTGAGGGAAGTGCTCGGCAGGACCCCTGAATATCCCAGCAAAGGATAGATCCCAGTGCTGACGGAAATCGCCCAAAAATCGGCGACGCTGCGATCCTGGTGCGGACGAAAAGGCCCAAATTTCGGCCGAGCTCCGATAAAAGTCGCTACGAATAGAGGACTCTTTGGACCAGCTCCCATCCCCGATGCGGACAGACACCGACGCTGAGGGCAGGAACAAAGCAGATACGAGGCAGAAAATTCAAAGAATATCCGACTCTCTTAAGGCCTCACTGGTTTCGACGTTCGATCCCTTGGTGCGGCCAAATCTGGCCCCATTTGGCTCTTGGGCTGCGATCCATTTTGAGGACGAAACCCTCTCGGAAATCGAGGTCACACCTGTTTTCGGACGTTTGTGGCCCAAAATTTGTGCTGACGGACAGGCCGAAAGTTGGATCTATGCCCTAAGCGGGTATTCAGGGGTCCTTGCTCGGCCTTCCAAAGGGTGAGATGCCGAAGTGGTATATCGACGCAGCCATGAATCGATGGGGTCCTGACATATGATTTGCATACGACGGGCTTATACTCGTAAGGTCTGTGACCAGAGAAATGCCGCTCGCTGATACTTAGTGCTGTGATGTTTATACATCCTATTTTGTCTTGTGGTGTGATTCGAAGGTGTCTGCATGCGAAGCCCGGGACCAGGCTGTGAAGCAGAGTATCCTGCATATTGCGCGTGCCATGTCGCGGACATCCTGGAAACCTACCGTAACCCATTCCATGCGAGCGATATCACTCGAGAGTGATAATCTCTGAGAATACCTTCGCAAATATGGGCTGTATACCACAGAATACGCTCTGGCATGCCGGACATCAGATAAAATAACCACGATGCATTTTATTCAAATTTTCTGCCGAAAAATGAGCGTGAAGTCGTAAGGCGAAGCTACAGACAAGGAGCGGCGATGTAATACAACGTTTGGTAAACAACATCACAAGTCAACGTTATTATCGTTCAAAAGAGTGTGATGAGGCTCCTGAAGCCAATAAGGTTACGAAAAATGAGCGAGCGAGGGGCCAAGTGCGTGCACTTCGTAGGCAGTCTTGAGTCTTCTTGAAAAAGACACGTCAATTTAGTGGGCGCGCTCTTTGCCTTTGCGTGAGGCCTGTCCTGGTCCCTTCGCATTGCCAGTCGAGGCCTCGGCCGAGCGACCAGCGATCGGTCCGTTCGACGGATCAGCGTTAGCTTCATCATGAGCAGCATCTTCCAGCGAGTCTCCAGACAAGTCGAGCTTGCGTTTCTTGGAAGAGCTCGCATCCTGAGCGGGGCGACCGCGAGTTCCAGCGCCTTGGTCCTTCGATGGACCAACTACTTCATCGGGAGCCGTCAGCTCATCTTGAACTTGATCAAAGACGCGTTTCTTGGGCGGGTCCGCGCCCTGTGCCTCAGAATTGGTTGCAGGGCGCAGACGCAAAACTCGTGCATTTGACGGACCAGCGACGGCGTTGACATGGGCACGAGCTGCTGGTGCACCATGAGACTGATCGAGCATAGTTTCCTTAGAAGACTGGGCACGCTTGGGTCCAGACGTCTCGGCGGCCAGATGACGCAAGATGGTCCTGTTGGCGACCTTGCGCAGCGGTTTCGGAGATGTGTACAGTACCTGGCAACTGCGAAGCTTCCAGAGCTTGCCGTCGTCTGGACGCACGATGGCGGTTCTCCGAGCTTTGTACTCCGAATGCACGGACGCTGAAGGTTCCGTGGACATCGATTGGTCCGGGAGCTTGCTTGCGTCTTGCTCGGCCTTGAAGGCGTCGATTGCCTCCTGTGCAACAGTCTGGCAGACCGAAATTGTTAGTAGAGGGCATCACGCATGAAGCGAAAAAGCATACCAGCGTCTGTGTCAAGGGAATGGTGGCAATTTCCTCGCCGTCTGGAAGACAAAAGATGCGGTCTGACGATTTGAGGGTCACACCGCGCAGAGCCATTGAAATGTGCACGGCTTGGGCAAACTGCGGAGTGAATCCTGAACCATCGGGGCGTAGTATATATTCGCACGACGAGAACAGTCGAGGGATAGGATAATCGCCCTCTTCGAACAGGGGCTCTGTTGATGCTGTTGATGCAGCTGAAGCGGTGGCAGATGTGTTCTTGGTATCCTCCGCCATTACTTCGTCTGCTAAGATTGTCGGTCCTTGCCCGTTGATATCGGGGCTGTTGTCGTCTCCAGACATTTTTGCGGGCTGACTAGCTGCAGTCTCCACCGTATCAGATACATGGTCTTGAACTGCCGATGCTGCATGTTGGCCTGAGGGAGCCTCCTGTTCCTGCGGCGTAGCTGCACTCGAGCCTCTCGGCTCAGGCGGCTCTTTCCCAGTTGATGGGCGAGGCCCCATCTTCAGCGTGTCGGCATATTTGACCGCGAATGTGTTCCAATTGGCCGGCCGATCGTATACCAGGAGCGTAAAGTAATTTCCCTGGCTAAGGAAGACAGGCAAGGTGTTGCCTTCGTACTGATAGAAAGCGAAGAGAGCTTGCCCGCTGAGCTGGCGGAGATGCGTCTTCAGGGCCTTCTGCGCTTGAGTCGACGCAAGATCATTTTGATCTATGTCAATATTGAACCAATTGTCCATGTTGAGCGCTTTGACCTCCCATATCCAGACCAAAGAATCCTTCGGAGCGGGGTCGCAGTGACCCTGCGTAGAGACCCGCCTAGAAGCCCGCCTTGGTATGAGCACAACTGCAAAGTCAGGGCTGCATTCGGCATCATCAGGACCTTTCAACGAGGGCTGAACATCGGTGGAAACGATCAAATTTCTGTCCAAAGACTTGGAAGCGGCAGAAAACGCTTGAAGTATCTTCGCAATTGCATTGTAAGAGGAGGACTCCCTGTTGCAGTTTCTTTCCGCCCGCTCAAACGCGGCTGTGAGATCATCGAAAAATTCAATGCGCTTGAGACAAATCAGAAAAACGACGGCAAAGAGTTGCAGTGTATAGTCTCACCGGATCAGTGTCTTCGTCAGAAAGGGTAGGGTCATATGCGCCTGCGCTCATGATAGACAATCTGAAGGAGAGGAAGAAAGTCTGGTAGAACCTCCGATTCTGCGGAGGGCAAGGAGAATCTGAGTATGAGACGCACCAGAGGCGGCCTTCGAGTCGTCTTTTATATCTGCGGTGACCGTGGCCACATGCGGTCAAGTCCATACTGCACATGATGTGACCGGTACGCTCCATTGTTCATCGGGGTCGTGCGGCCGGAAAATGTGGCTTGGGCATTATTGTGTTCATGACTCACGAGAGAAGGCAGCCCTCATTGTTGCATGATGCACATTGCTGGCGCACTTCATTTTCTCAAAGCGCATGCCTCAAAGCTCACTAGCTACTACTGTGCGCTCCGTGCATTACTACCAAGAGTCTGGACGTGTACAAGTCAGACAGGCCTCAGAAAATCGCATGCATCATCTGACACTACTCACCGTTGCGGGATGCCTTCGACTACTGAAAGCCTTCACCGTATTCGTGTTCTATGCAGGCATCGAAGTCCCAAGTGTGAGCATCGGAGCAACATCGGAGACGCTGCTCGCGGAGAGCGGGAGTTGAATTGAGTTTGAAAGCGCGCATACACGTGACCGTGGTGTGAAGTCAACTTGAACAAGCGCTGGTCACAACTAACGTCTACTCCGACTTCATCCCTGCTCCATCGCTCTCATCCTCGTCATGCCCAGACACGCTGAATCTCTACTATCATATCTCATTGAGGCTCGTAAAGAATCCTCCAGCAATCATGTTCCAAGGCCTTTGATTATAGAGTCTACACCGAAGGCTCAAGCGAAGCGGCATCATGTGGGTTTTATGTCGTCTTGCTTCACGAATCTGCTCGCTGAAGTCTGGATCACAGCTTCGTGTTTCACGGCAGAACGAGGATAGTTCCATGGACCAGCTTCCTCCAAGTTATCTGGTTTATCCCCAAAAGCCACGCCGCAATGTTCCCCTCTTCCATTTCGGAGTCGGTGCCACTATGAAGCAACTGCACGATTACGCAGTTCAGCATCACTTAGTCCCGGAGAAGTACGACAACGACGCCTTCTACGCTGGCGAAATTGTCGAGGCCACCGTCAGACATCTGGACCGCATATCTGGTGTTAACTTATACCTCGAAGGCGTCCGGCATCCGAAGTATGGTTGGGTTGTGGCGCGTTATTCCAACTATACGTGGTACCATGAAGAGGTCAGCGCGCGGGAGGAAATCAAAGTTATTGACTTCATCAGACGGGAGCTTAACATCGAGAATATGCCGCAATGGTACCCTAGCGTGACGTAAGTCTCCTCATATCAATTTACTGTCCCTGTACTCACGCACTTGCAGCCCTCCTTAGCTGGAGGTCATAGGAGTTCTCCTCCTGTCCCAAGCAAAGCTGAAGGCCTTTTGTTCATTGCTCGTCACGGTGATCTGCCACTTCCCGCCCGTCGCGCACTACGGCCGCCAAGTCCCGAACGCCACCCATCGTCGCCGCCTTTCCACCTTGGAACGCAGACTCAACGCCGCGCACACCATCATGCCCCCGTCACCAGCCGTCAGCAGCCTCACCGCAAGACTATGCGGCTCGACAATTTTACGAAGGATCGCGTGCCGTCATCTTCACTACCTGCACGCCTGTCCCTGCGTCGCATGCCGCGACCCGTTCTCTAATATGGTTGCGCGTTGGGTATGACTCTCGAGCTTCGTATTGGGGGTGCATGCCATCATTGGTTAACATTCACGTGGAGAGAGGCTTCCGGCATCGTGAACATCATTGCTCCGGCCAACGTCAGACTCGTAACTCCGATTCAACAGGCTGCGGACGGGGCGGGTTTAGCATGGGGCTGATAAAAGTTATCAGGCCTTGATTGATGCTGGTTCGCGTTGAGCGCGCACCCGAGATGAACTTCGTGGCGGTGTATTTGGGGACAGGTTGGCCCGGAAGAGGCGGGGACGGTTGTTGATGCTGTTGAGATGTCGGGACATCTGTGGGGGGAATTGATTTACCTGACTGTCGCGTCTGGCCGATCCTACATACAGTAGACAGTCTCACAAGCACGATCCCTCTGAATGCCCTCGATTTTGGGTATAGAATAGGGCGTAGCCGGGGCAATAATTGGATACAGATGATAAATAGCACATGATGACTCGAGAACGCGGCGTCCAAAAGTGCACACAACTCGACCAGAACTGACTGAACTGAACAGTCAGCGGTCATCGAATGGGTCAAGGGCGGGAAGCTGCCTGGTTTGTACGGCGGGTATATGATGTGCTCGGGCGGGGACGATGCGCTGAGCTGCTTCAGCACGCGCTTGATGTGGAGGGAGAACGGCGCGGGGGAGATGTACTTGGTGCGTGTCTTCATGAGTGGTCAGCAGCTTGATGACCGACGGGCGAATGCAGTATGCGCCGAAAAACAAGCAGACGCAGGGGACATGTTCTCTACCACCTGAGAGCCACTGCGACACGTCGTACGGCCTGTCGCTCGCGCGCGGATCGTTCCATTTTGCGCCTGGTGCATGGACGCACGTGCATCAGACCATATATCTGAACACACCGGGCGTGCAGGACGGCGGGATGTATCTTGAGGTGAACGGCCGAGTAGTGATCAACAGGCAAGACCTCTATTATCGCGGCGTGACGCCCACTCGGTCAAAAACGGCGATTCAGGTGGACCGGATGATGACCTGCCATCGATTGGAGATGGCGATCCGGGTGGGACAGATGGCGACCCGTCGACGAACACGACCACGTCCGCACCGACCGCGAGCCCTTCGGACGGGGGAGACGACTTGCTCTCGCCATTGCTCGGAGGCCTATTCGGAGGCGATGACGATTCCAACCAGAGCACCGTCGGAGCGTATGCTCAGACGCTGAATAACCAGATCGAGATGTTGCCCAGCAGCGCGATGGCTTCGTATTTCCCGCCTTTGACGGCCGCCGCTGCCCAACTGACAAGCATGACCACAACTACGACGGCCACGACCGTGTTTACGGAGGCGTCGACGCGGGTGGTAGATATAGGCTCTGCCGGAGTGATTCAAGAGCTCGCATTGCCGATGATGGATGGAGACGAAGATGCACTCTCGTTTGGAATTCAAAGCGATTATGCGACGGATTCTATCGAGGTCATTGGCTTCTCGGGATTATTTTTCAGGTGCGTTTGCTGCTGTTTTGACTATGAGGGCCTTTCATCTGACAAGGATGATAGCACATTCTTCGGAGGCCATGATTCAGGGTACGCTTCCCCCATGGATCAGTACACCTGGTTCAAGGGCTTTGCTCTGACGATCAACGACCGGCAGCGATAGTGTAGGTGCGATAGTCCAAGCGATGAAGTGATCGCATAAGCCCGGTGGCCCACCACAGAGCTAGACCTGCTGCAGTTTGCGGGAATTGGTTAGCAAGCTCAGACGCAAGGCGATTGATGTACCTACAGCTTCGATACACCCGTCCTCCAGTGCATGTTACCTTGTCGCTCATGATTCTGTTTTTTCCCCTGGTGAGCTGGGCTCAAATTCGATCAATCGTCCTTGATGGTCTTCCAAGCGGTAGTGGATCTCGGAAAGGTACCTGTCTATGAGCTCTCCCCTCGTGCGTTTGTATCGCATCTGAATATCAGTACCAAGGCGCGGATTAAGAAGGCGCACGGCCTGCAAGTGTAGCGGTTGCCCGTCGGTCCCGGTTATCACACCGAGCGAGTAGAAGAGGTGCGACCAGAGAGCGTCGCGCGCCTGTCCCTTGGAGCAGTAGAGACCTAGATGTGTTACGGAGGGGGGTAACGGGCACTGAAGCGGTAATCCCCACATAGTCGGACCGACAAATATGACATGCGTAAGATGGGGACAGTGCTCCGCGAACTGCTGCATGCAGGGTATAGTACCCGTCTCCGCCGCGACGTAAAGCGTCTTCAGGTATCGACCCTGTACCGCCAGGAACTGTTCCCGGCACTTCTTTTCCACATGCCTGTCGTCTGAGGCCGCCAGGTAAAGCTGTTTCAATCCAGGAATAGCCGCGTCCTTCGGGACATCACCATGCCATCGCGGGGCCAGATTGAAGAATGTGATATCCGGTAACTGAAGAAGATCCACAGGTGAGATTTGCGCTTCTGGGGTGGTATGGGTGACGAGCACCGTACGCAGACGAGCCCATTTCGCAATGATCGTCCTCCATTCCGCGTCGGGGAGCCCGATGCCGTCGCAGTACAACTTGCGGATTGAGCTGGTAGACGACTGTAGTGCCTCTAACCACGGAGCAGGGATGTGCTTATACGGCAACCATGCGATGGTCAAGATTTCTACATGCGTTGCCCACCGCAAGATGTCTGCGATTTGCGCGAGCTCTTCTGATGAGGAAGCTTGGATCTCTCCTTCGCTGTCGATACGATGATATCCAGGCTGCACATCCAGATGGCGAATCCGGGATGCAAGGGTAGACCGGCCATTCTCCGTGGCCCCTTTTCGCCGATCCTCTTCTAGGCTCCTGTGTAACATGGAAAGGGATTCTCCGCGACCTGTTTTGACGATCTGGTACAACAGTGATATAGCGATAGGGTGCCAGCGCCTGCAGACCAGGGAAAGAGAACATTTCAGTTTGTGCGAAGCCTCGAAATCGCGCCGATCGTAGGTGATGATTGGGACAAGAGAGCCATGATTGTCGAACGGATCGTGGATGTCGACGTCCAAAGCTCCAGGCACATACGTCGCATGTTCCAACACACTAGCCCATAGTTCGAGTGGTAGCTTGTGTAACCAATCCATAGCTACGAGCATCGGAGCGGATGGTTGAACTCCCTTGAAAGACTAGCTCAGAGTTTTGGAGCTAAAGTAATGATGTGTGTGTCTGAGCAGTGAATACGCGTGGCCTATCCGAACTTACGGCTGAAGTGCACAAGAATTAGACAAGGCATTGTAGATTTCTTTTTCAAAAGATGTCTTACATCCACAATTCGAAATTCTTGGTGACCGTCACTCTTGGTCCTGCCTGAGCACCAGTGGGCAGGCGGCGTAGGATGTGGGTCGATACAGATGGTTAATAGTCCCTAGTGACCCTAGTGACTCGAAGATGCAGTTTCTGAGAGATTCACAGAGAAGAGCAAGAATCATGCAGACAACTGGTCAAAGCGGTGAAGATTGTCGGATGAAGTCAACGCTTCTTGTTTTGCGTTACGTCAGCATATATAGGGACAAAGAACAATGGCCACAACTTTGGACAATGCCAGTTGAGTCCACGTTGTGGACGGCATCAACAAGGCGATCTATGTGGCCTTCGTGATCGTATATAAGAGCCAGACGTGAGTAGTGTCTGTACACCTCAATCACCCTCACCGGACTCGACAGTGTGCTTCAGGTGAGTTTCTCCTGTTCAACGCAACGCGTTTCATCGAAGATTGTTCACCCTGGTTCGTGGCATACACAGAATCGAACCTCCAAAGCTTGTTGAAATGCTCCCAATGACCCTTGAAGGAACACCGATGAAGTTACCGCCCGAGCTCTGGAGCGAGATACTCCGTCTCGCAACCGACGTTCCATACGCCCTCGACACGAACATCGCCAACACCCATCCTTTCGCGCACGACGGCGCGTACCTCGTCGACCTCCTTCCCGACTCCAAGTACCATGCGCACCCGTTGACAGCCGCCCAGAGGACGTCGCGCGCGCTCGCGCTCACCTGCCACGCGTTCTGTGGCGAGATCACGCCGCGTCTGTATTCAATCCCGCTGTGCCGCTCGCTCGACGCAGTCTCCGCGCTGCACCGCACGCTCGTCGAGGACGGGAAGCAAGTGCGCAGTGCCAAAGCACGCGCAACCCGCGCCAAGAAACAACGCGGCAAAGCCAAAGCTGTTGCCGCCGCCGTCCCTCAACTCAAAGCGTCCTACATCCGCTGGCTGTACATCCACCCGCACTACAACGGCTTCGGGCGCACGACGGAGCCGGACCCGCAGAAGATCAAGGCGGTCGCGGAGATGATCAAGCTCGCGACGGGGCTGCAGAGCCTGACGATCGCGTGGCGCAACGAGCGCTTCGAGACGCTGCCGCCGTCGTGGGTGAGCGCGATCTGCGGCAAGGGCGGCGCGCTGCAGAAGCTGCACCTCGACGGGCTGCCGCCGCGCGAGGACGACACGGTCGCGATCCTGGACGCGTGCGGCGCGCTGCGGAGCTTCTGGCTGACGCGCGCGAACGAGCTCGAGGACGCGGTGCGCTTCGCGGCGGACGAGCTGTTCGACCACGACACGCTCGCGGGGATCAGCGTGCGCCCGACGTGGTACCGCGGGGACGCGCCGCCGGAGCTGGAGCCGAACCCCGAGGCGACGCAGGTGCACTTCGCGGTGGGCACGGGCCCGGACCGCGCGGATCGGGCGCTGGCGAACACGCAGCGGGCGGCGTTCCTGCGCGCGCAGGGCGAGCACATCACGGTGGCGTACGTGGGGGTGGAGTACTCGAGCTTCCGGCCGCTGGACTCGGAGGCGCAGGACGTGCTGAACCTGCTGGGGCGGTTCTGCCCGAAGCTGACGGCGCTGGTGTGGCTGGTGCCGTCGGTGTGGCAGGTGCCGCGGGAGATGAAGCTGCCGGGGACGGTGACGCACATGGGGATCAAGTCGAACTCGCCGTGGTGTACGTGCTCGAACTGGTTCGGGCTGTACCAGGACCTGGCGGCGCTCACGCCGGAGATGGCGCCGAAGCTGGAGGTGGTGCGCATGCTGGATCCGACGCTGAGCGACACATTTGACGACCTGGAGGACGTGGAGCTGGACATCATCGTGCAGTACGTGAGGAAGATACGGTTCCGGGTGGAGGACAGCAATGGCGACCTCTTCCTGGACGAGAGCTGGGGAATGGAGGACGGACGGGACGAGTGGGCGAGGGACTGTGTACGCGGCGCCGCCGAGGAGGCATCTGGATCTGGGCCGCAGTAAAGGATTGGTATGGACTTGGTTATCCCTTCGACACGCAGGATGATAGAAAGCATGACACTACTTGTTGATACATTCCTCAACGAAATAATATCGATTGTCCAGGCGATACGTCGCTTCATCGCAAGAAATACGCTACAAGCACCACTAACAGAGCAAGCAGAATCCACAGCAACCACACAACCTCGACAGGCCCTCTCCCCGCGGCCTCGCGCAAGTGCCCCTCCATCGCCCGCGCCATCGTCTCCATCCCAAACATCGCCGCCGCGCGCTCCTTCGCGCGCACGCCCATCGCGCGCCGCTCCTCCTCAGGCAGCAGCACAAGTTCGCGCAGCGCCTCCGCCCAGCGGTCCGCGCGCGGCGCGCGGAGGAAGCCCGTGCCGGCGTCGAGCACGCTCTCGGTCGGCCCGCCCGAGTCCGCGGCGAGCACGAGCAGGCCGCGCGCCATCGCCTCGACGGGGATGATGCCGAAGTGCTCGTTCGCGGGCGTGTAGAGCAGCGCGCGCGTCGAGGGCGCGGAGAGTAGCGCCGTGCGCTGGGCGGTGCTGAAGTTCGGGAGGAAGAGGATGTCGGTGGCGGGCGGGGCGGCGGGCGAGGGCGGGAGGTTGAGCGTTGTGTGCGTGAGTGCGTGTTTGTCGGCCAGGGCTTTGAGGGAGGCGAGGGTCTGTGTGTTGTCGGCGACCCGCGGGTCGTAGCCGCCTAGTGTGCTGTGAGGGACGTGAGACCGGGCTACAGTAGAGGGCGTACCTGCAATGACGAGACGGGAGTTCTGGAACCGCGTTGTCAGCCCGTCTTTGTCGAGCTTCTGACGTAGCACCGCGAAAGCTTCAATCGCAAGACCGATGTTTTTCTTTTTCTCGAAGCGGTTGAGGGAGAGTAAAGTCGGTCGGTCACTGGGAAACTGTGAACAAAAGCAGCCATTAGAGGGATATACGCACGATGACACTTGAAGGATGTCAGGGTCGTCGGTGCTGCCCGGCTGGGGCTCGTATGCAGCGAGATTGATGCCAGGGTAGACGACGGTGGGAGTTTGGAGTATAGACGGAAAGTACGCCTGGAACACGCCTGCTGTGAACTTGGAATTCGCGAGGATGGCGTCGGCATTGCCTAGCAAACAGCGTAAGGCAAGCAAGGTGAGTGTGTGTAAACCGCGTACGCGTGGTCACCTCTTCGGCCCAATCCATCGGAATCCGGTACGCTTGCTTCAGCAAGCCGCCGCGCTTGCGCATCTTACCCTCTACAAATTCGCCGTTCGCGAGTAGCTTGTCGGGGAAATGGCAGTAGAAGAGAACGCGCTTCCCGGCGAGCAAGCGGAGGAAAGGGATGCATGTCGAGAGCTGATCAACGAAGAATACATCATAATGCGAAATGTTGTTTCGGAGCAGGTGCTGGGTCAGATGCAGTTGGCGGAGGTGGGCGAAGAGGATGTGGAATTTGCCATTGACAGAACGAGGGAAGGGTGAAACGATGTGGTGGATCTTGAGAGTTCCTGTGACAGTTATGATCTTACACGAATTCATGCAGACAATGAATAGCGCGAACCATCGCGAGTCTCGTCAAAACAATGGTTTGGGTCGTGGTGTGAAGTGTATACAGACACTTCATGGCCGAGTTTCTGCAAGCCTAGTGCCGCATCGACGACGAGTCTTTCGGCACCACCTATGCACACCTAATATTGTATCTGATGATAGACGGCAGTGAAAGGCTGGAAACTGACCTATGCCCAGGTCAGGATGTATGAATGCAACACGCAACCGCGCGGGTCCTGTCGCCATCAAAGGGGCTTGAGTGCACTGGAGAGTGTTGAATAGGTTTGTAATACTATTAGTTAGTATGAATATGAACGTTGACTACTGATGACTTCACGAATAGCAGTAGCAGGTTATGAACGAATGAGTGAACGAGCGTAAGATGCAACAAAGACTCCTTAGAATGCGACCGACGTGTTAGCTCGACCCTACACCTGGTTTCAGTTTAAGGTTATCTATTACATCATCGTTTGTAGACTTTGTAGACTCCAATTGTAAACTTGGTCTCTTGCGTTTTTGTCTCTTACCACCAGCTTCAACTTATCCCGTCTATCATCATGTCGACTTCACGCACCCAGCTTTTGAAGGCCTTTCAATCATTCACTGATGCGCTCGGCACCGGACAGGACCTCGACACGCTCCTATCCCACTTCGCGACCTCCACCGAGCCCGAGATCATCGAACACGGTCTACCCGTCCTCGCGCCCTTCCTCGGCAGACCCTTCGTCGGGCACACAGGGGCTAGGCAGTATTTCACGCTCATCGCCTCCCTGCTGGCACTCAAAGACATGAGCTATTCCGGGCACATCGTCGACCCCGTCGTGCGCAAAGTATCCGCGACTGGCAAGGGGATGTGGACGTGGAAGAACACCGGCCAGACGTGGAGCGAGACCTTCATGGTCATGCTCGACTTCGACGAGGAGCTGAAGATCACGCGGTACCAGATCTGTGCAGATTCTGGTGCTGCATATCTTGCGTCGAGGGGAGAGTTGAGAGATGAGGAGGTAAGCTGGAAGCCCTTCGCTTTATTTTAGTTGATTCAGGATACTAATCGTAGCTCGAGACTATCTGAACGGAAAGGTGCTCGGTACCCCCATTTGAAATGGGTCTGACCTGAGCAATTACATGGAGACAGCATGCTGCGACTCGTGAAGGGTACTGCGAGCTTCCATCAGATGCGCGCCGGCCAACCATTTCGTTCAGGGAGGAGCTAGCGGACCGCAGGCGTCTGTTGGACTGCTGTTTGGGTGAGCAGACGAAGTGTTGGACTCGTCCATGGTTCCGGTCCCCCCGTTTCTCGTCTACAGTTTCGCTGATTGTAGCTGTGTACATATCCTGGCGATCGAGATATTCGTGGGCACATTACTTATTTCATTGTATGCATAACTACGTGCATGTGGTTCCGCGCTTTGCGTGCAGACACCTCCAAAATCACGTTGCGAGGGAAAATAGGATTCATGAAAGCCACAGAACTAAGTATCGGCGAGCGACATCTAATCTCTGGTCACAGTATGCATGCAGATCAAATATCGGGACCTCATAGATATTTGGCTGCGTCGAGGTACCATTTCGGCACCTCGTCCTGCGGAAGACCGAGCACTTCTCTCAATTTCGCTAAGGGAAAATTTCAGCCGCAATCGAGACCTCACGGCGTAGTATGAAATGCCAATGAAATGCACCGGCGCCGCCCGTATGGATCCATCCTTCATGGAACACTCGGCGGAAGGGCCTGTTGCTTCCCAGAGCAACAACATAGAGCTGTTCGCCGCCATTGGTGACTTGAGCGACCTCTATCGAGATGTCACAGAAATCTGTGAGTCGCGCGGCAGCACCTCGGGGCGTCATGAAACCGACATGTCAAGTTTTTCGGGACGAGTATAAGAGCGGCGTTCGATATCTGCGTCGTGGTAGCCCCTACTGATATCGAAATGGAGTAGCCGAGAAACAACGTAGGTGGTTTTGAATAGGATTGCACGTTTAAGAGCGAGGAGGGATGTCGGCCATGGCAATAGGCAGCGCCGTCTGCACGTAGTTTCAAAGCTTTATATTCCACATTAGTTCAGCAATATATCAGGATGTCACTATGGGAGAACACACCGCGTTCATCCTGTCCTCATGATCCCTTTGAGGATGCAATCCGGGCGGTACATCGTCAAGTGCTGGTGATGGCAATGCAAGCGATCTCCGTAGATTCTGCCGCAAAGCCTCTAAAGCTTCTGCGTCATTTTTGGAACCATCGCTTGAATCAACGGAGGCATTCGAAACTGCCGCCATCGCAGCACGTCGTGAGGAGGGTAGATGGAGCTAGCATCAAAAATTCTGCTCTGACGTTGTGTGCTATTCGGCGATTGAAAAGAGGTGCACAAGATAGAAAATAAACAATGGTATAACACAAAGAATACCAGAGGATGGCCATCCACATGCAGGCCACGAGCCAGAAGACATTAAGAAGTGCCTAACCGGCAGACAGGAACATACCCTACTAGACGAATTATGTACTGCGAAGCGCAGCGTGCCCGTATCCATACCCGAATTAGCGGCGGTTGTCCTTGAGTATTATCCCTGAGAAAAATGTTTGACCGTCGAAGCCTGGTTGAAGCCTGTTCATGAAAGTTAGGAAAGTAAAGCGGATACCCTTAACCCCATTCCACGCAGCTCTTTATTATAATTAGATCTTCAAACATCGCCCCACACACCACCAGCTACACAGGCGGACACGGGATCGGGTGAACCCGTCGATATTTGGGATCAGCGATAACCGAAGATAAGATTTGTGGTCACCTTGGATTTGTATCGTGTGAAACCTTGAGTCCCTCCGATCGCGTGTACCTATGGATCCGGATTTGTGGGAGCCATGAATCGCGTCGTATCCAGAGCAGCCTGTGATCCTCACTTGTGAAATGGAGAATTGCGCGCTTGCGCCTTTGCGCCGTGACGGCATAAACACAAGCGGCGCAAGCCAACCATCCTCAACCATCCTCAACCATCTTCGAAGGATGCAGCTGTCGCCGTGAGTTCGTCAAGATGTGTTAGCCGATAACATGAGCTCAGACTGGCGTGGACTGCGGCAACACTAGTATGGTCAATTGGTGTCGCTACGTCAGACCTTCTTAAGTACTACAGTCTTTTAGACCGAGTGCTGGCCGTTTTTATACACCTCCCACTGCTCTAGACATTGTGTAAGAGTCCAGCATCTGCAGGTGCTAATTTGCTGGCTGAACCCGGTGTGAGCTAGTAGTATATACATGGTACGGATTTTCTCGGGCCGCGCGAACTGATTTCGTGCGGCCACCAATCCGTCCCAATCGTGAAAACCGTGAATCTGATCCATGGGTTTATTCGATCGGAGGGACTCATGGCTACCACGAATCCGGATCTCGGGCAACCGGAGATCCCGAAATATCGGTGGCTGCACCCGATCAGATGGTTGGCAGTGTAGATAACTTCCCACTAGTGGTCAACATTTCCGGCGAGATAGCCAAGCATTTAACCTGTTTGTGTATGGATCTCGCCAACGCTGCGTTGGGCCAGTCTTTCTCACTGTTTTTTCTATTCATTTTAAATCAGAATCATCAGCTCTCAAAGCGATCCCAACTCATTTGCTCCAATATTCGTTGTCATGGATTGGTTCAATAAGCTACCAATCGAGCTATGGGCTAGAGTGCTGGAGCTTGCGACGCATATGCCTGGAGCTTTGGACATCGACGTCCACGATCCATTCGACAATCACGACGCTCTCGTCCCAATCATCACCTACGCTCGGCGGGATTTCAATGCTTCGTTACGTCTGAAGTCTTCTCTATCTCTGGTATGCAGGCGCTGGCATCCTATCGCTATATCATTACTGTACCAGATCGTCAGGACAGGCCGTGGAGAACCTCTCGCCATGTTACACAGAAGCCTAAAAGAAGACCAGAAAAAAGGGGCCACGGAGGATGGCCGGCTCACCCTTGCATGTCGGATTCGCCATCTGTATGTACAGCCCGAGTACGAAAGTATCGACAGCGAGGGAGAGACAGAGGCTTGCTCACCAGAAGAGCTCGCGCAAATTGCAGACATCTTGCGGTGGGCAACGCATGTAGAAATCTTGACCATCGCATGGCCACCATATACGTACATCCCTGCTCCGTGGTTAGAGGCACTACAATCATCTACCAGCTCAATCCGCAAGCTGCACTGCGATGGCCTTGGGCTCCCCGACGCGGAATGGAGGACGCTCATTGCGAAATGGGCTCGTCTGCGTACGGTGCTCGTCACCCATACCAGCCCGGAGACGCAAATCCCGCCTGTGGATCTTCTTCAGTTACCGGATATCACGTTCTTCAATCTGGCCCCGCGATGGCACGGCGATGTCGCAAAGGATGCGGCCATTCCTGGATCGAAACAGCTCTACCTGGTGATCTCAGACGACAGCCACGTGGAAAAGAAGTGCTGGGAACAATTCCTGGCGGTACAGGGTCGATACCTGAAGACGCTTTACGTCGCGGCGGAGACGGGTACTATACCCTGCATGCAGCAGTTCGCGGAGCACTGTCCCCATCTTACGCATGTCATATTTGTCGGTCCGACCTTGTGGGGATTACCGCTTCACTGCCCGTTACCCCCTTCCGTAACACATCTGGGTCTCTACTGCTCCACGGGACAGGCGCGCGACGCTCTCTGGTCGCACCTCTTCTACGCGCTCAGTGTGATGAACCAGACCGACGGGCGGCCGCTACACTTGCAGGCCGTGCGCCTCCTGAATCCGCGCCTCGGCAGTGATTTTCGGATGCGATACGAACGCACGAAGGGAGAATTCATATCCAGGTACCTTTACACGATTCACTACCGCTTCGAAGACCATCAAGGACGGTTGATCGGATTTGAGCCTAGCTCGCCAGAGGAGACGACAGAACCATGAGCGACAAGGTATCGTGTACTTGGAGGGCGGGTGTAGCGAAGCTGTAGGTACGTTATTCGCCTTGCGTCTGAGCTTACTAACCAGTGCGCGCGAACTGCAGCAGGTCTAGCTCCGGGGCGGGCCACCGGGTTATGCAATCACTTCATCGCTTGGACTATCACCCCTACACTATCGCTGCCGGTCGTTGATCGTCAGAGAAAAGCCCTAATAATCCCAAGAAGCCAATGACCTCGGTAGAATCCGCCGCATAATCGCTTTGGATTTCAATCGAGAGTGCATCTTCGTCTCCATCCATCATCGGCAATGCGAGCTCTTGAATCACTCCCGCAGGGCCTACATCTACCATCTGCGTCGCCGTCTCCGCAAATACGGTCGCGGTCGTCGTGGCCGTGGGTATGCATGTCAGCTGGGCGAAGGCGGTCAAAGGCGGGCGATACGCAGCCATCGCGCTGCTGGGCAACATCTCAATCTGATTGTTCAGCGTCTGAGCATACGCTCCGACGGTGCTTTGGTTTGAACCGTCATCGTCTCCGAATAGGCCTCCGAGCAATGGCGAAAGCAGGTCGTCTCCCCCGCCCGAAGGACTGGCGGTAGACGCGGACGCGGTCGTGTTCGTCGGCGGATCGTCATCTGTCCCACCCGGATCGCCATCTCCAATCGATGGCAGGTCATCATCCGATCCACCTGAATCGCCGTTTTTGGCGGGGGTGGGCGTCATGCCGCGATAATAGAGATCTTGCCTGCTGGTCACTACTCGGCCGTTCACCTCAAGATACATCCCGCCGTCCTGCATGCCCGGTGTGTTCAGATATATCGTCTGACGCACGTGCGTCCATGCACCAGGCGCAAAGTGGAACGATCCGCGCGCGAGCGACAGGCCGTAGGACGTGTCGCAGTGGCTCTCCGGCGGCAGGGAACATGTCCCCTGCGTCTGCTTGTTTTTCGGCGCGTACTGCATTTGCCTGTCAGCCGTCAAGCTGCCGGCGAATAATGGAGACACGCACCAAGTACATCTCCCGCGCCGTTCTCCCTGCACATCAAGCGCGCGCTGAAGCAGCTCAGCGCATCGTCGCCGCCCGAGCACATCATATGCCCGCCGTGCAAACCAGGCAGCTTCCCGCCCTTGACCCATTCGATGACCGCTGACTGTACAGTTCAGTCAGTTCTGGCCGAGTTGTGTGCACTTTTGGACGCCGCGTTCTCGAGTCATCAAGTGCTATTCAACATCTGTATCCAATTATTGCCCCGGCTACGCCCTATTTTATACCCAAAATCGAGGGCGTTTGGTGGGATCGTGCTTGTGAGACTGTCTACTGTATGTAGGATCGGCCAGACGCGACAGTCAGGTATATCAATTCCCCAAATAGATGTCCCGACATCTCAACAGCATCAACAACTGTCCCCGCCTCTTCCGGGCCAACTTGTCCCAGATACACCGCCACGAAGTTCATCTCGGGCGCGCGCTCAATGCGGGCCAGCATCAATCAAGGCCTGGTAACTTCTATCAGCCCCGTGCTAAACCCGCCCCGTCCGCAGCCTGCTGAATCGGAGTACGAGTCTGACGTTGGCCGGAGCAATGATGCTCATGATGCCGGAAGCCTCTCTCCATGCCGGTGTTGACCAATGATGATATGCGCACCCAATACGAAGCTCGAGAGTCGTATCCAACGCACAACCGTATCAGAGAGCGGGTCGCGGCATGCGACGCAGGGACAGGCGTGCAGGTAGTGAAGATGACGACATGCGATCCTTCGTAAAATTGTCGAGCCGCATAGTCTTGCGGTGAGACTGGTGATGGCTGGCGACGGGGGCATGATGGTGTGCACGGCGTTGAGACTGCGTTCCAACGCGGAAAGGCGGCGACGATGGGTGGCGTTCGGGACTTGGCGGCCGTAGTGCGCGGCGGGTGGGAAGTAGCAGATCACCGAACGAGTAATGAACGGAAGGCCTTCATCTTCGCTTGGGACAGGAGGAAAACTCCTCTGACTTCCAGCTATGGAGGGCTGCAAGTGCGTGAGTACAGGGACGGTAAACTGATATGAAAAGACTTACGTCACGCTATGATGCCATTGCGGCATATCCTCAATGTTGAGCTCTCGTCTAATGAAGTCGATAACTTTGATTTCCTCCCGCGCGTTGACTTCTTCATGGTACCAGGTATAATTGGAATAGCGCGCCACGACCCAAGTATACTTCGGATGCTCGACGCCCTCAAGGTATAAGTTGACACCAGATATCCGGTCCAGATGTCTGACAGTGGCTTCGACGATTTCGCCGGCGTAGAAGGCGTCGTTGTAGTACTTCTCTGGGACTAAGCGATGCTGAACTGCGTAATCGTGTAGTTGCTTCATAGTGGCACCGACTCCGAAGTGGAAGAGGGGAACGTTGCTGCGTGGCTTTTGGGGATAAACGAGATAACAGGGAGGAAGCTGATCCATGGGATCATCCCCGGTCTGCCGTGAAACGCGAAGCTGTGACCAGACTTCAGCGAGCAGATTGGATACGGAAGACGAGATAAAACCTACATCATGCCGCTTCGCTTGAGCCTTCGGTGTAGACTCTATAATCAAAGGCCTGGGAACATGATTGCTGGAGGACTCTTTACGAGCCTCAATGAGATATGATAGCAGAGATTCAGCGTGTCTGGGCATGACGAGGACGAGAGCGATGGAGCAGGAATGAAGTCGGAGTAGACGTTAGTTGTGACGAGCGCTTGTTCAAGTTGAGTTCATACCGCGGTCACGTGTGTACGCGCTTTCAAACTCAGTTCAATTCCGGCTCTCCGCGAGCCAGCGTCTCCTCCGATGCTCACACTTGCGACTTCAACTACGGAAAGCCTTCACTGTATTCATATTCTATGCAGGCATCGAAGGCATCCCGCGACGGTGAGTAGTGTTAGATGCTGTGTGCTACCGCCGCTATCTGAGGCCTGTCTGACTTGTATATGCCCAGACTCTTGGTAATACGCAGTGCACAGTAGTATCCGCCAGTGAGCTTTGAGGCAGGCGCTTTGAAACAATGAAGTTTCCAGCGATATGCATCACGCAACAATGAGGGCTGTCTTCTGTCGTGAGTCATGAACACAATAATGCCCAAGCCACGTTTTCCGGCTGCACGACCCCCATGAACAATGGAGCGTACCGGTCACATCATGTGCAGTGTGAACTTGACCGCATGTGGCCACGGTCACCGTAGATATAAAAGACGACTCGAAGGCCGCCTCTGATGCGTCTCATACTCATATTCTCCTTGTCCTCCGCAGAATCGGAGGTTCTGCCAAACTTTCTTCGTCTGCTTCAGATTGCCTATCATGAGCGCAGGCGCAATTGACCCCACCCTTTCTGACGAAGACACTGATCCGGTGAGACTATACACTGAAACTCGTTGCCGTCGTTTTTCTGACCTGTCTCAAGCGCATTGAATTTTTCGATGATCTCACAGCCTCCTTTGAGCGGGCGGAGAGAAACTGCAACAGGGAGTCCTCCTCTTACAATGCAATTGCCAAGATACTTCAAGCGTTTTCTGCAGCTTCCAAGTCTTTGGACAGAAACTTGATTGTGTCTACAGATGTTCAGCCCTCGTTGAAGGGTCCAGATGACGCCGAATGCAGCCCAGACTTTGCAGTTGTGCTCATACCAAGGCGGGCTTCTAGGCGGGTCTCTACGCAGGGTCACTGCGACCCCGCTCCGAAGGATTCTTTGGTCTGGATATGGGAGGTCAAAGCGCTCACCATGGGCAATTGGCTTAATATTGATACAGACCAAAACGATGTCGCGTCGACTCAAGCGCAGAAGGCCCTGAAGACGCATCTCCGTCAGCTCAGCGGGCAAGCTCTATTCGCTTTCTATCAGTACGAAGGCGACACCTTGCCTGTCTTTCTTAGCCAGGGAAATTGCTTTACGCTCCTGGTATACGATCGGCCATCCAATTGGAACACATTCGCGGTCAAATATGCCGACACGCTGAAGATGGGGCCTCGCCCATCAACTGGGAAAGAGCCGCCTGAGCCGGGAAGCTCGCGTGCAGCTACGCCGCAGGAACAGGGCACTTCCTCACAGGAACAGGAGACTCCCTCAGGCCAACACGCAACACCGGTAGTTCAAGACCATGTATCTGATACGGTGGAGACTGCAGCTAATCAGCCTGCAAGAATGTCTAGAGACGACAGCGGGCCCGACATCAACGGGCAGCAAGGACCGATAAACTTACCAGACGAAGCAATGGCAGAGGATACCAAGAACACATCTGCCACCGCTTCGGCTGCATCAACAGCATCAACAGAGCCCCTGTTCGAAGAGGGCGATTATCCTATCCCTCGAGTGTTCTCGTCGTGCGAATATATACTACGCCCCGATGGTTCAGGATTCACTCCCCAGTTTGCCCAAGCCGTGCACATTTCAATGGCTCTGCGCGGTGTGACCCTCAAATCGTCGGACCGCATCTTTTGTCTCCCGGACGGCGAGGAAATTGCCACCATTCCCTTGACACAGACGCTGGTATGCTTTCGCGCTTCATGCATGATGTCATCTACTAACGATTTCGGTCTGCCAGACTGTTGCGCAGGAGGCAATCGACGCATTCAAGGCCGAGCAAGACGCGAGCAAGCTCCCGGACCAATCGATGTCCACGGAACCTTCAGCGTCCGTGCATTCGGAGTTCAAGGCTCGGAGAACCGCCATCGTGCGTCCAGACGACGGCAAGCTCTGGAAACTTCGCAGCTGCCAGGTACTGTACACATCTCCGAAACCGCTGCGCAAGGTCGCCAACAGGAACATCCTGCGTCATCTGGCCGCCGAGACGTCTGGGCCCAAGCGCACTCAGTCTTCTAAGAAAACTAGGCTCGATCAGTCTCATGGTGCACCAGCAGCTCGTGCTCACGTCAACGCCGTCGCTGGTCCGTCAAATGCACGAGTTTCGCGTTTGCGCCCTGCCGCCAATTCTGAGGCTCAGGGCGTGTCCAAGAAACGCGTCTTTGATCAAGTCCAAGATGAACCGACGACTCCCGACGAAGTAGCTGGTCCATCGAAGGAACAAGGTGCTGGAGTTCGCGGTCGCCCCGCTCATGATGCGAGCTCTTCCAAGAAACGCAAGCTCGACTCGTCTGAAGACTCGCTGGAAGATGCTGCTCATGACGAAGCTACCGCCGATCCGTCGAACGAACCGATCGCTGGTCGCTCGGCCGAGGCCTCGACTGGCAACGCGAAGGGACCAGGACAGGCCTCACGCAAAGGCAAAGAGCGCGCTCACTAAATTGACGTGTCGCTTCCACGAAGACTCAAGACTTCCTCCGAGCTGCACGGAGTGTACCCGTCGCTCGCTCATGTTTCGTAACTTATTGGCTTCAAAAGCCTCATTACACTCTTTTTAACGATCATACCGTGGACTTTTAATGTCACTGACCAAACCGTGCATTGCATCGCCGCTCCTTGCCTGTATCTTCCCCTTACGACGTCACGCTCATTTGTACGCAGAAAATTTAAATAAAATGCATCGTGGTTATTTTTTCTAATGTTGGGCATGCAAGAGAATGTTTTGTGGTATACAGTCCACACTCGCGAAGATGTTGTGAGAGATTATCACTCTGCCGAGTGATATCGCATGGAACGGGTTGTGGGCTTCCAGGACGTCCGCGACATGGCACGCGCAATATGCAGAGTATGATTACTCTGTTTCGCGGCCTGGTCCTGCGGTTCGCATGCAGACACCTCCAAGATTGCGTCGCAAACGAAATCAGGATCCATAAAGACCACGGCACTAAGTATCAGCGAGCGACATTTCTGCGGTCACAGATCTTCCGAGTGAAAGCGCGTCATACGCATATGTAGGTCAAATCTCAGGACCCCACCGATATTTAGCTGCATCGAGATACCACTTCGGCATCTCGCCCTTTGGAACACCGAGCACTTCCCTCAATTTCGCTAAGGGAGCATGTCAGCTGCAATCTAGATCGCATGGTATAATGCGAGACATACCCATCCCCTCTGCATGGATCCACTTTTCTTGGAACGTCCGGTGGAAGGTCTTGTTGCTTCCCAGAGCAACGACATACAAGTTCCCTCCTCCATTTGTGACGGCAGCTATTTCTATCGAGATGTCACAGATTTCCGTGAGTCGCGTGCCAGCAGCCATGGGCGTCAGAGAACCGACGAAACCCATTTTGTTGGGCTGAGGATAGCAGCGGCGGTCGACCTCCGCGTTGTGCTGGCCCCTACTGATATCGATGACGAACTGGCTCGAGACGGGGTAGCCGAGGTACAGTGTAGGTGGATGTGGATGACAATACATGTTCAGGAGCGAGAGAGGGATATCGGCCATGGGGATGCGAGTGGGGAAAGGCTCAGCTCACTGCGCTCTTCCCGTTGTCATATTTTGCTTGTGAGACGGGATGTAATTCAGGGGGCACGTCGTCAACCGCAGACGCTCGCAATGCGCGTGCTTTCCACAAATTCTGCTGCAAAGCTTCTAAAGCGCCTGCGTCAACCTTGGTGCCATCTGGAGAGCTGACGGAAGCGAAGCTGGCCGCCATCGAGGTTACAGGGAGCATGTCGTCTAGAACCGCGCTGTTAGGAGGGTAGACGATGACAGTACCGGAAGGATTCCTTCTGGTATTGTCGGAGTGACCGTGACTATTGGACGTATTGGTGGTCATCTAGTTATTGAAGTGAGGTTCACGAGATAGAGAACATCGGGGCAGTACCTTATAGTATCTGAATTTTGCTAACGGAGACGAAAAGAGCATCCAGACAATGGCCATCCGCATGCAGGCCACGAGCAGGAAGACGTAAAGACGTTAAGACATACCTAATCGGCAGACAGGAACATACCTTGCAGGATAAATCATGTGCTGCGAAACACGGGGTGCACGTATCCCTGCTCGATATTAGCGGTGAAGATACCACTGGCTGCACGACCCAACTTTATCCGTGACAAGATGATGACAAAAACGATAGACAAGGACATAATAATGACTCAATAAGTCTGAACCCAAAAATCTGAGCATATTGGTAACAAAAGTCAGTCAAAGCATTCCAATTTGAATTTTGTTACCAATATGTTCAGGTTTTTGGGCCCGGACTTATTGACTCATTATTATGCCCTTGTCAATCTTTTTTGTCATCATTTTGTCACAGATAAAATTGGGTTGTGCACCCAGTGTATACCTGAGTATGATCTGCAGCGTTAATCCATATGTATCGTCGTTACGTTCGAGAGGTGACGGTCAATTAGCTATGTGCTGGCTTGTCGCTCCCTACTGTCCTGTATGAAAAAGCGCCCGAGATACATCAAGTTTTGATTTTACACTTGGATTCATTACAGAATACCTTGGTCTGGCATTTGATGTTCGCCATCCGAGCTTGACTCTCTGAGAACTCGGGAGAAAGTTTCGTCGTCGAAGCCAGCTCGTCATGAAGTTGGGAAAGGAAAGCGAGTAGCCCTAACCCTAATCCATGTAAGTCTCTTGAATGGACCGTTGACATCGGCCCTGCCCTGCATCTTCGAGCCTTCGAGGAGTGCGCAAAGTCGGTGGGTAACAAAGTTTTAATGCGTTTTCCGCGCTATTAGAGCTTCACTGATGCGCTGAAAAACAGCTCACGCGACTATTGTCTCGGGCTTTTGCATGAGCTGATGCTGACAGGCTTTGAGCCTTTCCACGGCGAATTAAACGTATGATTCCAGCTCTGATGTGTTAGAAACTGCTCAGATATGTCATCATAGCAAGGTTAGGTGGGCAGAATGCGTAATGACGACTCTGCTATACTTGACGACGCGTGGCTAAGTTAGATCTCATGCTCGACGTATTGCGTTCGGTATTATCCTTTATCTTCATAACTAAAAGGCTAGTGTTTCCATTGGCCGCATTTTCAAGCTCCTATTCGCGCAGGTGCTCCAATTCACTAAGGCCATGCTGTGCCGCACGGTGCTTTGACCGCCCATGCCACAACCCGCCCTCGGCGCTAATTTTCCGCCCTGGCCTTTGTTGTGGCCCAAGCAACGTAACGACCGGACACAAAGCGATGCTCCTCCCAACGTGTGCAAATAATCGCCCACTATCCATGCTCTATCTCTCCAGATCGGTCTCGATCCATGACCATCTGCTCATCGATTTTCTCGAGACGTATCCGAGTGTTTTGGGCTATAGACGATTTGGCGTGTACTGCGAGGCTGTCTCTTCCAGAACCTTGGCCGGATGAAAACGGAGTCGTGTTCGTGTGCCCCGTCCAGACTCGATAATCGATTGCGCTCTGACTAGGTCTTTGTTATGCTGACATCAGAGGCAAGCCCACAATTCCAGGTTGTGGCAATTGCGCCCAGGCCGCTTTGCCACGCCTGCCATATTCCAAGTCCACAAAATGTGCGAGGGCCACCGCGCACTGCCACGCTTTTCTTTGAGGATCTCGTGTGGGCGGCACGCACGCATTGTCTCGATGTGCCACCGCTCTACAAAGTGGTGAGGTACCTATGCGGCACTCGAAATACATGATAAGGGCTCGTACCTTCCCTCGTCTTGTCCTACTTTTCGTTCCCGCGTCCCAATTGTTTCTCTCATTTTCCGCTTTTTCTTCATCGGACGCTCTTGCTTTGACTCGTCCTCCCGAGAATGTCTCATCACGTTTCATTTCCAGAACGGGATCCTTTTACCGTCATTCTCCCCAACTGCAAAACTGCCATCCCACCTCCGGCTTGGTACGGTATGCCCGTCCCGCCCGCCTCAGACAACGAAGACATCGCACGTCCACGCAACGCGTTCATTATCTTCCTCACGCACGAGCACGCCGAGCGCAAGGCCCGCAATGCCCCGAAGCGGGTCGCGCGCGATCTCTCCAAGGAGATTGGCATCAAGTGGGGCAACATGTCGACGGAGCAGAAACAGCCGTACGAGAGGGCGGCGGCGTGGGAGGAGGCGGTGCATAAGCTGCGCTGGCCTGGATACAAGTTCAATCCGAGCTCGAAGGGGAGCTCGAAGGGGAGCTCGAAGGGGAGGAAGGCAAAGACGCAGGCAGAGCCTGCGGAGGGCCGCGCAGAGGATGAGGAGAGTCAGGTGGAGAGGCAAGTGGAGGAGGCCGAGGTGCGGGCGGAGAAGGCGCAAAGGCAGGCGAGGAAGGCGCTGGTGGAAGCGGAGCAGGCGCAAAGGCGGCTCGAGGACGCGCGAAGGATGGCGGACGAAATCCGTCAGAGGGGAAGTAGCTGCGAGGTTTCGCGCCAGCGATCGGACGCCGCCGTCATGCGCCCGGGCGCCCGGGAGCCCGCTCCTACGAGCAGGCAACAGCGCGCCAGTTCTGGCCATTCGCAGGCGAGGAGCTCGAGGCGGGCGGAGAAGACCAGCCGAAGGGAGGACGGCCACAGAGTGGAGAGTGCACCATCGGGCAACAGCAACAGCAAGGGTCCAGCCTTCTCGGACGCCTCTCCTTTCATCCAGCAGCAGGCGGCTAGCTTTGGCTACCGGCAGGGAAGCGGTTCGTACTTTCAACCGGAGGAGACACAGAGGACGCGAGTGGCCCGCACCGTGGTTCAGAAATTGGATCCCGCTCTTCTATCTCAGCATCCGCCCCTCAGCTATGGCCACCCGCAGAGGGCGGGATCGAGCAACGGCATGGCCCAAAATTTTCCGGAACTCTTCCTTCCCTTTCAGCAGCAGGCCTGCGATCTTGGCTCCTCTCAAGGGAGCGACTTGTACTACCCCACAGCGGAGGTGCAGAAGTTGCAATCGAGCGGCGTTGCAGGGCAAGGCTGCGTGGATCCTGCTCTTCTGTTCCTGCATCCGCCTCCCAGTTATGGCCACTCGCAAGGAAGCAGCTCGTAGTTTCCCATATCTGAAAACGACGGTGCTCAAGCCCGTTGCATGGGTGGGGCTTGGGGGCCCGACGCTGCCCGACGATTCCTTCGCCGCTAGCCAAGCCATGTATTGCGTTGACGTTATATCCGCATCGGCGGCCTTCTCTCGTGCATCATTGCGTTTTTTCCGCAAGACTCATCGTCATTCCTTTATGCCCACTATCTCTGTTGCATCAATTTCCGTATTTCTGGCTGTGATATCGGTCATTTACTTTATGACTTACTACGCGCTCCCCACCATTCCGTCCTTCATCGCTTGCATCTTATCACTCGTTTGAGTCTGCGTAAATAGCTGAAATTGGATTATGTATATGTACAGTACCAGGTGTGGTAATCGCGAAACAACGACTTCGCAGAAAACAAACTTGTTCTCCAGTGTCCTTTTATGCTTGACATTACCCTCAACTCCGCTCATGTTCTGCTGCCGCTGGCATTTTCACCCAGTGCACAGAATTCTGGGTTGACAAGTGAGTTATGAATGGAGCTTCGTGCTTGCGCCCAAGCTTGCGCCCGAACAGGCCCGAACGCGAGTCATTCTCTTTCCACGTGATCGCGTTTTCCGTCAAATTTCGACCTTGTCGGCTTCAGGTTTTTCAGCATCTTACTATGAAACTGGCCACATGGCCTTGCCAACAGCCATCAAGGCTATTCTTCCCCACCTCTATGTTCCGTAGGACCGTCGATGCATGCTTTACACGAAAGCGTCAGCTCTCTGCCTCTGCCTCCGTGTTGCGAGCCGTACAACGGAAAGGGCCTATTCTCAAAGTGCGCCGACCTCTCCATACCGTGACGTTGAGGAATTCCCTATACTTACTAATGACCCATATCACTCGAATGCAGGATGCAGCAGTAGGCCATATACATGCTCGTCCGTCGAAAGGAAAACCACTTCGGGTCATCACTACGCTTGATCCTAAGCGTCTTGATCCAGGATGTTTCATGGATCTTTCGGGTGTGGGGCTTCCCTTGATCTATGCGTCATTCCTGGATGGAGCACATTCGGTCGTACTCCGACCGCACTACGCAACGGAAGGAAGGGGCCACAAACATTTTCCTGCTGGAACACACGGATTTCTCTACTACTGTGCTGATCTACAGAGCCCGCTTCGTTCGCAGCTGCGCTTTCGTGTCACGGAGGACAGCAACCCAGCCAGTTTCTCCCATGGACATGACCTGACCTATGATGAGGGCTATCCGTGGCACCTTGCACTCGGGCGAGTCGCCTCTCGACACTCAAGAGAGAACTTGTACCGTCTCCTGCTTCGTGATGGATTTATTGACGAAAATATCGTTACCGATCTTCACAACGTGGACCGCTTGTGCTACCGCCGAAGTAGACGGTCCATTAGCAGTCTGCGCCAACCCTTCGTACTCGACTTATCCATCAAACACCAGCGCATACTTGTTCGTGCTGCAGAACCAATGTCTCAAATTGGGCTCAGGTCCTTGATCAAAAACATACCTTATGAAGGTAAGACATGCCCTTCCTTCTACATCTACGTAAGACTGATTCGATGGTTCTCACAGAAGGGTTTGTCGTTTGTCGTTTGGAGCGATCAACTCTGCCCGAACATGCAGGAAGACGTGTGGTGGTGATGCGCTTGCTGAAGATACTCAAACCTCCGAAACTGGTACCTGACCTCCCTCTGGATATCGACTTGACATTCCCGGTTGAAGGCGAGCTGATGACGAAGAACGGTCGTCCATGGTGCAGTAATGATGTTGATTCAGCGAGTGGGAGCAGAGCGTTACAAGCACTGTGCGATGCTGACGAAGGACAAGAGCCAGGCCAATCATGATTGAAACTTCTCCCGTAATTTCCGCTATCTCCACTCGCCACCTTTTCTCTGGGTATACGAGGTTGTCCGGTATCGACGCGCTCATATAGGACTTCAGAGGATGGCGCTGCCGTATGCACTGCGTGGGCGTGTCGAGTTGGGCATTTCGATGCACCCGGCGTATTCAAGGTGATTCCGATAGTCATGCCATCTGTTCGTTCATCAGTCACGTCCCAAACCATTCTAACATACGAAAGCTTCCCCTTGAAAAGCTGTGGAGCGTTTAGGATACCTGTCTCCTATGCTCGCTGTTCTGAATTTGACGTAGTGACGATATCAGAAATCCGAAATTGAGTCGAGTCGACATCTGCCAGATCGCCAGATGTTTGGTCCTATTTGACTCTATTCAAGTTTACGAAAATATTTTGTACACTTTGTACTACAGTCAGTCTAGTCAGTCTACAAAGCACGCGTCTTGTAACGATCCTCCAACCTCCATCATCATCTCGTGATAAGTTATATCTCGCAGCATTCTCGCTTCCAGCTGAAACAGTGCATAAGCCAAGCCAAAAATGGCACGCCCCCGCCAGGGTGCGCCTTTGACGATCGTCGTCAAGCTTGGTACGCTCTACTGCTAATTTCCGAGAGGTCCAAGGCATATCCATCTCGGTTTCTTACCCGTTCTCGCAGGAACTTCGTCCATAGTCCATGAGAAGACGCATCAGCCTCTCCTTTCCACGCTTTCTTCCATCGTCGAGGTTGTCGTCCACCTCCGATCGCAGGGACACAAGGTAGTCCTCGTCAGCTCAGGGGCCATCGGCGTGGGCCTGCAGCGCATGTCCATGCCCAGCAAGCCGAAGAGCCTGTCGGGGAAGCAGGTGCGCCGTTCGTGTGGGTTCCGGAAGACGGGACGCCTTATACTTACGCGTAGGCTTTGGCTGCCATTGGGCAAGGAAGGCTCATTGCGCTATGGGATAATCTGTTTGGACAGCTTGGACAGCCGATCGCACAGGTCCTCTTGACAAGGGGCGATATCTCGGATGTGCGTGTTTTCAATCTGTGGGCCAATTTGAGCGGGATCTGATTCCATCTTATGCCAAACAGCGGACGCGATACCTCAATGCGGTAAACACATTGCAAGAATTGCTCTCGATGGGTGTTATCCCGATCGTGAACGAGAACGATACGGTCTCAGTCAGCGTAAGTTGCAGTGAACACCTCTGTCCGTTCGAAATTGTGAGAAGCAGTTCAGGAAATCAAATTTGGTGACAACGATACGCTGTCGGCCATCACATCCTCCATGATTCATGCAGACTACCTCTTTCTACTAACCGATGTCGATGGCCTGTATACCGCGAACCCGCGAAAAGATCCTACGGCAAAGCTCGTTGAAGTTGTAACATCAACAGTAACCGTCCGAGCAGAAGGTACGCAACGTTTCGAGCAACGTCCCTAGCCAGCTGTCTCATGACGCCCACCAGTGAGCACGGCCACCCTTGGATCGAGTCTCGGCACCGGAGGTATGGAGACAAAACTCATCGCAGCGGACATTGCGACCGCTGCAGGCGTCGCGACGATCATCACATCAAGCAAACGGCCGGAAACAATGTACGACATCATTGAATACAACAGCGCACGGGAACCGCTCTCTCGTCCGGAGAGTCCCAGCCCATCTGCTCGTGCGAGTCCCGAGCGTACTGCGCTCGCACGACCGCCTCATACTCTGTTCACGCCTTCAGCGACCCCTCTGCGGGACGTGAAGGCCTGGACAAGCCATACTTTGAACCCAGCCGGAAGCGTCATCATCGACGCCGGTGCGCACAAAATTCTGGCAAGGCGGGAATCGGGAGGCCGTCTGCTGGCCGCCGGTGTCCTTGGCGTCCGCGGGCACTTCGCGTCCGGACAGGCTGTAAAAATCATGATTCGACGGCGGCCGGATGGTGTGGTCGAAGATACCGATAGGGAGGCCGCACACTATTCGATTGGGGCCACGACGACGCAGCCCAGCACGCCGAATCTGATGGCCATCGCGTCGATGTCGTCGTCCATCTCGTCGCTGGGCACGCTGTCGCGCTCGGCTTCGGGCACGAATCTGACCGGCCTTGCGGACGCGAGTTCTTTGGGCCCGTTGCCTGAGGATGATACCGTCGTGCTGGAGGGCGAGGATGAGAGTGAGAAGTGGGAGTTGGAGGAGGTAGGGCGGGGGCTTGCGAATTATAACTGGGCACAGATCGCGAAGGTCAAAGGTTTGAATAGGTGCGTGAAGGTCTCGCTCATTTCAGCGCGGGAGGTTCTCAGCTGTATTTTTGACTTTGTAGCTCATATATACCCCAGCTACTGGGTTATGCTGATACTGAGTACGTCGTGGAAAACATCACCATACGGGTACCGCCTTGATGTGCTTCAATGCAATACGCTGGACGTTTTCATCTAAAAAACCGAGGGCCGATGGTTCATGCCGGCTGTCTACTATTTCACGTTCTATGCGCCCTGAGGTATCATGCGTATATTATGCTTGGTAACGCATCAATGAAGGTATACACGTTGGATTTTCGAGCTTTTATCGATCCTGCGTCTGCGCCTTCTCGCGTGGCAGGGGCATGCGTGAGTACCTTACTTCCCCGGCCGAGAACAAATTGAGAACGTCGCGTGGGCACATAATCCATTGCATGGGGATGGATGCACACTGTCGTGGATTCGCCCGTAGGATGGATGACTGGCTGTGTAAGTAAAGCCGATACGGCCTATATACCAGAGAACAAATCCTGTGCGATCATCCTGTCCGATACTAAACATTATTTTATTTAATGGATAGGGTAGCTTCAATATATTGGGTTAGACGTCCTGCGTACAAATGAGCGTAATTATACTATGCAAAGCTACAAAGAGCGTGGGCGATACATGGTTCAGCAACGATACAACATGATCCTAATAATCGTTAAAGGAGCGTGAAAAGGCCGCAAAGGCCATACAAATAATCTTGATACTTGTTGATATGGATCGTAAAAGGAGCGTGATGGCATTGAAAGATGGCAGTGAACAAAATTGGCGCAGTGAAGGAGTGGACGTTGCGGCGTTCAAGGCAACTAAGCGGATTGGCAGTCTTGACAGGAATTTCTAGCATCACGGGGCGTGAGCGTTTGCCTACTGAATTTTCTTCTTCCCACCCGTTTTGCAGTTGCGCGGCGGGTTGACTCGTCTCTGCGTGTTCGACGGGCCAGGCGCATCGTCCAAAGCTTGAGCAGCAGGAGCAAGCTTACGCTTCTTCGAGCCTGACGGCGCAGCGGCGGCGTTGCCCGCACCTTGATTATCACCAGGCTGGGCCCGTTTCTTTGAGATCTGAGTCTTTGCGGAGCCATCAGCTGCGGGCGCATCGACGCTCTGGCCGCTGCCTTGGGCCTTGACACGCGAGCTTGAACGGGCGATTTGTCCAGCGGGCGCAGCGAAAACGAGAACCGCATTCGCATTCGATGGCCCAGCGAGCGCAGGACCACCAGCTTCAGAACCAGGGGCGTCGTCGGGAGCATGAGCACCAGCGGCCTTGGCGGTCTTCTTCCGCTTTGGCCGGGCGATTAATGCAGGCATAGCGGGCTGCGACGATTGGCCTTCGTTTGATGCACCAGCGGTGGCTTGGTCGGCCCCAGGCTGTTCAGGGTTCGCCGAGCCGTCGTCCGTAATAGGTAAGTGAACGTCAGCGGGAGCTACTGGCTCGTTGGCGGGCGGCAAGGCAATAGCAGGGTCCGCGTTGGGCGCGACTGCATCCAAAGTTCCGGTCTCGGAAGATTCCGCGAGGGCGACAACCACCCGACGCGCGGGAGCGGGAGCAACCGCCGCCGGTTTGATAGGTGTGCTGCAAGCCTGCGCCTCGTCGGGATCAAAGACAAGGGCAGCACTGAGGGAAAGTCCTGCGCTGGCGGCAAGGGGAAGTTCTGCGCTGGCATTAGCCGCGGCTGATTCTTCGCTGGCGTCGGCGACGGATTGTTCTTCAGGCTCTTGAGCCGCGTCTGCGCGCTCTTGCCGAGCAATATGGCGGGCGCCGCGTTCAGACGGGCCTGCACTGCCAGTTGGAACCTTCATGTGTACAGGCGAGAGGGGAGGCTCACTAGCTCCCGTATCACAGGAGCCGGCCGACGTGGCCACGGATGTCTCTTGAGAATCAGGATGCCAGTGGCCATCTTTGACACTATCGTCGCTTGTATTCGGGTTCACGGGGGCAGGTCGCTCAGGTTGCAATCGCTCAGGCTCCACTTCCTTCGTCAACTCATTGATAGCTTCTTGAGCCTTATTCTGCATCAAATATTAGCGATCACTCGTAACAGATACCAGAAAAATCGACAGACCGGGCCAGGCTGCTTGAGCTCTTCTTCTGTGATGCCAGGGGGAAGTCGAAACAGTGGGTTCTCGTCGTGCAGGAGCCCAAGCGACGCGGTTGCAAGCTTGAAGGCGTTGCGAAAGTAGATGGTGAACTCTGTCTGTCCATCTTCAAGCATGGCCAGGCAAGAGTACGGTGCCGTTGGGATAGGCAGGTCATCTTCCTCGAATACCCATTCTTTCTCTCCCTTGTTTGCAAACCGCGCACGATACTTCGCCGCCTTGGCATCCCAATCGGATGGGCGAACGAATTTAAACAGCGAAAAACAGTCTCTGTAAGTGAGGAATGTATAGAGCACATCCCCAGAGTAATGGAAGAAGGCACACATTGCCTGTCTCCGCAATTGCTCGAGGTCAAAGGGTATGGCTTTCTCCGCAGCCTGCTTCACTCGATCAAATTCGTCGGCGACAGATAAGTTATTGTTGGGGGCGAATTTGTTCTTTTTATCCTCCCAGAGGAATCCAAGAAGGGGCTTGCTCTGAACAATCGCTCGCCCTAATGCCAGACTGAGGATATTCTGTAGTAACAAGACAGCAAAGTCCGGATGTGTGCGGACTACGGGCTTGCCAAATGCAGCTTCGAGGCAGCCTTGAGGATTTACGCCTAGAACGACGTTCGGATCGGGATGCTTGCTGGTGAGGGCGAACATAAGGAGTATGAAATTGATCGGAAGATAGTTGTAAGCCTCGAGAGTCCAGTTTCTCCTGGCATAATCGAAAAATGTTATCAGCATCCCAAAAATAGCTTGCCGCTTGATGCTCAGCATCTAGAATTGTGTGTGAGCCACTGACGACGGGAGGATTGATAGGTGTTACAGACCGGTTCGTCCTCACTGACGGGGTCGGTGGAAGGGGCGGTAACTGCGCTCATAGTGGGGGAGAAAACGAAAGGGGAGGGTGGGGGGACGAGGTTCCTGCAGGACAGCCAGCGTCTTCACCGGAGATTTATACACATTCTAGCATCCTATTGTTGACCGCATGTGGACGGCGTCGAGACAATCTTGTGGGTAGTGTGGACGGCGCATCATTGTATGCGGTATTGTGACTCACCAATGGACAAATTTACACGTTGTCCTTGCCAAAGCGCAGCGATCGATAGGCGGGAGAGGATACAGACAATACATTCTGCAGTTGGTGGATGGATCGTGGCAATTAACGGTGAAGCTGGTGAACCACAGGCACTAGGAACAAGTGAGCTTTGGCTTCGGCTGGTGCGGCACGTGACCGCGACGCATGGCGGCGAGTCACAATCTGGAGGACGTCCGGGAGTTGGAAGGTCGGACGCGGACAGTGACGCAGACGCGGACGTGGACGCGGACGCGGACAGATCGGTCGTGGACGCGGACAGATCGGACATGGACGCGGACGTCCGCATTTCAACCGCGGACAGCAGGTGACGCTGTCCGCGCATCACGTGCGACCGATAAACGTGACGTTGGAGTCCGCGTTTTTTTTGTCGGACAGCGGGACGTCCCATTTGGGACAAGCATTTGTGACACGTTACCTTATGTCAGGTTGTGGGCTTTATGACCCGCGGGTCGCAGCGGGTCGTCTCTCGACTCTGCATGTATGTAGTCACCAGTTCTGCGATATGTGGTATTTATTATCCATTATTATGGTCCAACCCACCCCCTGTGGTACCGGATTGAGCCGTGCAATCCATCCCCAACCCAACCGCCTCACCTCCCCCCGCAAACATATACCCGCCAACCCAACCCCAACCCCAACCCCAACCCAACCGCCAACCCATCCCATCCCAACCTCAACCGGTGTGACCACAAAAACTAGTTTGTGGTGCAGTCTACCTCTGTCAAAATCTCATTTCTCAATATATATCAGATTTTCCAGCAAATTCTCAGTTTTGTTCTCAATGGACAGACTACAAATACTTAAGCGAGCCCCACAGTGAAAGGGCCTACGGGTCGCATACCGGACTAGGGAGGTGACAGCCCTGTCTCAGGTGTCACAGCCGAGCGGGCCCGATGTTGTCCGCGTTCTGTTTCTCGGACGTCCGCGTTTCTTTGTCAGCTGTCCGCGTTTTTGGTCGGACTGTCCGCACTTTTGGTCGGACTGTCCGCATTTTTGGTCCAATGTCCGCGCTTTTGTCCGACCTTTTGTCCGTGTCCGACCAAAAACGCGGACAACCCGAAAAGTTCCATAACCGGTACAATCTGTCACAAGCAGACTCAGTCACATCGTGACGAATCCGTGCTTTTCGAAGGCTTTTGTTCGAGTTGTAAGCCACCGCCGACTCCAACTTGCTTACACGAACGCTGACTTCGACGTTCACTGCATACCTTATCGCATCGTACAACGACTCTGCCCTAGCTTCAATGCCTTCGTCGCCGCCATCGTCATCGTCGTCGTCGTCGTCCTCGCGCTCGTCCTCGCGCTCGTCTTCCCGTTTTTCTTGCTCTTCCTCTCGTTCTTCCCCCGCATCTTCCCCTCCTCCTTCAGTTGTGGGTTGTGATGATCACCGGCTTGGCTCGGACGGGAATCCGATCAAGTCACTGTATGGCTACAAACCGTCAGCGCGTCGTGTCGCTGGACTTTATCTGGCAAGTTACAGCCATTCTACATTTGCGTGAGCTCTCCTCTAATGCTGTTCTCAATCGCAGCACCGCAGCGCGAACCTCGATGCGTTGGAGCCAGAGGCCTTCGACCAGCTTCCTCGCGAGCTACTGGTCTACCCCAAGAAGCCTCACAACAATCGGAAGCGCTACCATTTCGGCGTTGGCGTGTCATTCGAGCTTTTATGGGAGTATTGCATGGCTCGCGACCTAGTCCCCCGACACTATCACGGAAATCGCGCATTCAATACCGCGATGGTTGATGCGGCAGAGAGGGAGCTTGATCGGCTTTGCGGTGCAAAGCTGGACTTGTGCTGCATAGTCAACGTAGAGCACGACTACGTTCTCTCGCGTTACAGCAACTATACTTGGTTTAAAGAAAAGCTCAGTGATCACGACGAGCAGGAAGTCGTGGATATCATTCACAGAGAACTTGGGATTTCTGAACCCCCAAGATGGTACCATGAACTGGTCGACTCCCGTGAGTCGCTTTGCTGTGTTTTTCCGTCTGTACGCTCTGACATCTACATACCATAGCGTCTGGCGGTTTCTTTTGATTAACCTAGGAGTGGCATTATCTCGCCCGTCGCCACTCGGCGGGTCGCGGTAACATCCGATATCTTGCCACATCCCATCATCTTAGCTCTGCATCGATATCTACAACAACCCGTCTTCGCCCTCAACCCCAGCCCATCGCTCCCTATATTGGGAATACGTCAACCTCTCCCCTTCTGGACGACCGCCCATCTCGTTTAATGGAAGCTAGATGCATACGTGCAATGCGGTCCGCTCTAGCACCTGTACGCTCAACCTCAAGATTGACACGCAGATCGTGATGCACTTCAGGAGTGATCACCCACAGGGCAGGACAGTATGGCCAGATGACGGTCCGCCCTCTTCCTGCCTACGCGTGGACCATTCCTGCCCATCGCGACTTCTCTGGCGCCATCCCGCTCATCCGGATCGCATTGCGCTCAGCGCTTCTTCAGCAGACCTTTAATCCACAGCTTGCGCCTTCAATGCCGTTTGTCAACCTCGAGCCACTAATGAACGCGTCGCGTCGCGTTCAAGGCGCTTGGATCGAAGCTCAAGCAGCTGTCAAGGCGTTCCGCACCCGGTGGCAGACAGTCACGTTGCCCCATTTCGCATTTCAGTCGACTTCGGCATGCGCGCGCTATTGGCCTCCTCGCGTGTTTGGTGCTGCGACGGCGCACGCTTTTGGATATAGATTTGTGCTCACGCTAGAGCGACGGACAATGGTCGGGGCCAAAGACGAGAGACATGCTCTGCGCATATGTTTGGTCAGATACAGCATGAAGCACAGATCGCTTTTGTACATTGGTGGGCAAGGTACTTGCATGGGCAAAGATGAGAGGGATGTATGTACCACTGTAAATTGCGACTTGTCAGATCTCAGCGGCAATAACGCGTAACGATGAAGATGCCTGTTTCGACTCGACGCGTCGTAAAATATCACCTATAGGGTAAATAACTTGATGTCTCTATATCTTGGAGCCGACCTTCGGTCCTGCGTGCTCTGCAATACTGGCGCGACCCACTGCATAGATGAAAAATCAAGTCGTGTTTTCGAAGGAAGATCTGAAGGCATTCTCAGAGAGGAATGCACGTGGCCGCGTCAAGTGAATGGGCGCTTGTCTCCGAGGCTCAGAACACGACCGTCTGACTCTTGGAGTCCACCTTGATACCAGTGTGGCAGTGTCACAACGTCGACTAGAACTCGCTCGTGAAGCTTGATTCTGTAGCATACCTCACCACAAGCCTGTGTTGACTTCGATGTCCTCCCGTTCCTCTCGTGCTTCCTTCGCAATTCCACTTCGTTCGATATCGGAGTCTGACCAGTACGAGCTCGATTCTGACGGAAATCCTATCAGGACATCCTATGGCTACAAACCGACAGCTCGCATCGTCGCTGCGCATTATATGGTATGTCATAGTCATTCTGTATCCACGCTGGTCGTCCCACTGACATTGCTTTCAATTGCAGAACCGCGGCATCAAACTTGACGAACTCGATCCAAGATCATTCGACACGCTTCCCCCCGAACTACTGCTTTACCCCAGAAAACCACATAACAATCGGAAACACTTCCATTTCGGCATCGGTGTTTCATACGATTGTTTGTGGGAGTACTGCATCGCCCGTGACCTAGTACCAAGGCACTACCACACGGACCCATACTGCAGTGGTGCAATGGTCGACGCAGCGGTGAAGGAGCTCGACCGTCTCTGCGGCGCACAGCTGCAATTGCTCGATACCGTCAACGTGGAGCATGACTACGTTCTCTCGCGTTACAGCAACCACACGTGGTTCAGCAAAAAACTGAGCGATCGCGATGAGCAAGAGGTCGTAGATATCATTCACAAAGAGCTTGGTATCTGCGACCCGCCAAGATGGTACCATAAGCTCGTCCGATGCCGCGAGTCGTTTCGCCTTGTTTTTCTGTCTATGCGGTCTGACGCCTGGATACTGTAGCGTCTGGTCATGGTTTCTTCTGAAAAATTCAAGGGCAGCAAATGATCCATGTCTCGCGACATTACTATCGCAGTTTTGCGTCGATACCACTCACCCTCATACCCATGTTCGCCTTCAACTTACTGGTACTTCGCTTCGACGGCCGTTGACTCCGCCACTCTAGTGAGAATCCGCGGGCGTGAGGAGACATCTCCTTCACTGCCGGAGCTCATGTGAAACCCGCTCTTCGATAACAGCTGGAGCAGATAGTCGCGGTACTCTATTTCGCATCTCGATCGATTTTGGGGCCCTCTGCACCGGTGGTTCCCCCGCGTGTCTGACGCTGCCATGGAGCTGCCCCACGCAGACGTCTGCGGATACAGATATGCGCTCACAAGTCAGGGCGGTGGTCGAGGTCGGGTTAGATGGAGCACGAACCGCTGCGCATCTACTCTGGGCGAGGAGTTATATTGTTCGTATTGTTCGGGAATAGTCGTAGTGTAAAGAATTGCATTCAATGCTTAGATGGTCCATGGGCATCTTGAAGAACGCAGTCTTTTGGCCCTTCATAATGTAGGAATGAAGTGCATGATTAACTGGTGGTGTGCAATCGATAGATCTGTGAGGGTTTGCCCGCGGCGAATAATGGGCGCTTATTGGGCGCTTGCGCGTCTCATGGTCTCTTCCGAGTCTTCGTCTTTTCGCCCGCACTTTCCCTCACGACTATAAGAGATGCCTCGACCGGAGTTTAAAAGCTCGTATCTTGTTGAATATCAAGTAGACTCTGAAGGCAACCATATTTGCAACTCCCTAGGACCAGAGCCAACACCTGCCTCTCGAACGTCCAGACGTCATGTGAGTCTCTCCATTCCTTATGCTTATTCGCATTCTGAAGTGCATGATAGAAAAATGCACTCCACAGCAAAGACAGTGAAGTTTTCGATCAAATCCCTCCCAATCTTCTCGTGCGTCCTAAGAAACCCCACTGCCACCCACGTATATTTCACTTCGGGTTCGCCGTAACCTCGGTGCAGCTGTTCGACTATGCCTTGAGGCGGAAGCTTGTACCAGAGGAGTATCGCGGACATGGACGGCTACTGGGAGACACGATACTGGTGGCGATTGCTGAGCTGGACCGTGTCAGCGGTGTCAAGTTGTCTTTCGAGTCCGTCAAGCATGCCGATTACGATTGGGTTTTGACACGGTATACCAACTACACTTGGTATTACGAGGAGCTTCACGACCGGGAGGAGGAGGAAATTACCGATTTCATGCGACGAGAGCTCGACATCCAAGATGCACCGCGATGGTATCGTAGCACCATTAGTGTCTAATATGTGAGCTCCTGCTTTCAGGTCAAACACTCTTATATTGATATCGGTCGATACGCATCTAGCCAACCATCGCCTCGCTTAGACACTCCTCTATATCGTGACGCCAATGCTTGGAGGTCTTCAACCTTCGCAGTCATCGCTTTACCTCCCGATATCCCTATCCCCCGCTCTCTCGACCGGCTCCCAACGGGCAGTGCTTCATGACGACCTTAACTATAGCTGTTGCCCATCGGCTGATACCTGGGAAACGGTCCATAGCCATCGCCACACATGAACCCCCGTCCTCGCATGCACCAAGCCATCACCGATCATCTGCCCGGCACTTGCTCGGTTTCCAGCCCACTGCATATACCCCATCTTCCGACTTTAATGCGCCACAGCGTCATCGGGTCGTCGGTCGCCCCGGCGCCCCAGTCTCGCCTCTGATTGTATCATCGCCACCTCTGGATGCACTCGGGCACAAATCTCGCTGTGCACCCAGCCCAATGAGCTGCATCTCGCTTCGTGGTTGGTCCTGGCGTGCTAGGCCGAATGCAAACGAAATACGACAATAGCGTCGCACCGCGCACGTCGCCAGGTGCGCGCTGGGCCCTACTGAGGCATCATGTCGGGCGCGGCTGAGGCCGTGGGCCTTCGTGTACTTCAGGAAGGAATGGGATCGGACGAGAAAAAACTGAGAGCGTGGTGGCATGGAGTTCTTTGACGGCTCTGTACTTGATTTCTCGAATATAACCATTGTCATATTCTCAGTTAGTTGACATGACATCGCAATTATCATAGCATATTTATGCCTGGCTGATTGTCCAGTATTCTTCCTGAACGACCAGTCCTACGTTGCTAGTAAAGAACGCAGGGAAGCAAGCGACTAGCTCGGGCCTGCATACTGCCCGCATCGATATCTATCATACCGTAGAGGACATGTCGCAATGACGTCTCGGTCTTTTCCCTGCGCGCTCGCGTTGCCTGACGCGAAACATTCGGAAATAGAGTAGCTTCAATATATTATGTTAGACGTCCTGCGTACAAATGAGCGTAATTATACTGTGCGAAGCTACAGACAAGGAGCGTGGGCGATACATGGTTCAGTAACGATACAACATGATCCTAATAATCGTTAGAAGAGCATGAAAGGGCCGCGAAGGCTATACAATATATCTTGATACTTGTTGATACAGATCGTAAAAGGAGCGTGATGGCGTTGAAAGACGGAACAGAGTAGAACAAATTTGGCGCAGTGAAGGAGTGGATGTTGCGGCGTTCAAAGCAGCTAAGCGGATCGGCAGTCTTGACAGGGAATTTCTGGCATCACGGGGCGTGAGCGTTTTGCCTACTGAATTTTCTTCTTCCCACCCGTTTTGCAGTTGCGCGGCGGGTTGACTCGTCTCTGCGTGTTCGACGGGCCAGGCGCATCGTCCAAAGCTTGAGCAGCAGGAGCAAGCTTACGCTTCTTTGCGCCTGACGGCGCAGCGGCGGCGTTGCCCGCACCTTCATTATCACCAGGCTGGGGCCGTTTCTTTGATGTCCGAGTCTTTGCGGCGCCATCAGCTGCGGGCGCGTCGACGCTCTGGCCGCTGCCTTGGGCCTTGACATACGAGTTTGAACGGGCGATTTGTCCAGCGGGCGCAGCGGGAACGGGAACCGCATTCACATTCGATGGCCCAGCGAGCGCAGGTCCGGCAGCTCCAGAACCAGAGGCGTCAAAAGCATGAGCACCAGCAGCCTTGGCGGTCTTCTTCCGCTTGGGCTGAGCTTTTAATGCAGGCCTAGCAGGCTGCGACGATTGGCCTTCGTTTGACGGGCCAGCCGTGGCTTGCTCAGCTCCAGGCTGTTCAAGGTTCGCCAGGCCGTCGTCTGGAATAGGCTCATGAGCGTTAGCGGGAGCTACTGGGTCGTCTGTGGACGGCAAGGCATTGGCAGGATCCGTGTTGAGCGCGACTTCATCCAGAGTTCCAGTCTCGGAAGATCCTGCGAGGGCGACAACTACCCGACGCGCGGGAGCGGGAGCGGGAGCAACCGCCGCCGGTTTGATAGGTGTGCTGGAAGGCTGTGCCTCGTCAGGATCAAAGACGAGGCCAGCGCTGAGGGAAAGTCCTGCGTTGGCGTCAAGGGGAAGCTCCGCGCTGGCATTAGCCGCGGCTGATTCTTCGCTGGTGTCGGCGACGGATTGTTCTTCAGGCTCTTGAGCCGCGTCTGCGCGCTCTTGCCGAGCAATATGGCGGGCGCCGCGTTCAGACGGGCCTGCGCCGCCAGTCGGAACCTTGATATGCACGGGCGAGAGGGGAGGCTCGCTGGCTCCCGCCGTGTCACACGAGCCGGACGACGTAGCCAAAGATGTCTCTCCAGAACCAGGATGGAAGTTGGGATCTTTGACGATATCATCAACTGTACTTGGGTCCGCGGGTTCAGGTCGCTCAGGCTCCGCTTTTTTGGTCAAAGCGTCGATAGCCTCTTGAGCCTTATTCTGCATCAAATGTCAGCGATTATTCGCGGGGGTAACGATAACAAAGATACCTTGCCGGGCTGCTTGAGCTCTTCTTCTGTGATGCCAGGGGGAAGTCCAAACAGCGGGTTTTGGTCGTGCAGGAACCCAAGAGATGAGGTTGCAATCTTGAATGCATTGCGAAAGTAGACGGTCAAATCACTCTTAGCATCATTGAGCACAGGAAGGGAAGAATATGGGGCGGTTGGGATAGGAAGGTCCTCATCATCGAAGACCCATTTTTTCTTGTCCTCACCCTGAGCACTGTACTTTTCCTCCAAGGCATCCCAGTTGGACATGCGAACCCACTTGAAGAGCGTAAAGTTGTCCCTGAAGCTAAGAAACGTATAAAAAACGTCCACGTCGTAATTGCAGAAGGCACACATCGCCTGCTTCCTCAACTGCGCGAGGTGCGAAGGAATGGCATCCTCCACAGCTTGTTTTACTGCCTCCCTCTCCTCGGCGACGGACATTTCCGTATCAGGGAGAAGATCTAAGGTTTTATCTTCCCAAATAAATGCAAGCTGAGGATCTTCTAGTAGCGCCGCGGTGAGGGCCATCTTGAACCACGAGACGTGCCAATCCGGATATGTGCGCACGGGGCTGCCAAAGTCAGCCTCGAGGCAACCTTGGGGGTTTACGCCTAACACGACATCCGGGTCTGTGTGGTTGCTGCTGATGGAGAACATGACGAGGATGAAGTCGATCGCGACGTAGTTGAACACTTCCTGCGTGTAGTGCTTCTTGGCATACTCGAGAAAAGTTGTCAGCATCTCGATGACGACCTTCCGCTTGATGGTCAACGTCTAGAGTGACACGTCAGCCGGGTAATACACGACGAATGGAGCGAAACACAGACCAATTCATCCAGATTGGCGCTATCGGGAGAAGGGGCGGTGCCTGCACTCATGATAGAAAGAAAACCGAAGGAGGGAAAACGAAGGAGGGGGAAAAGCTACAAAGCTACCGACCTTGCACCATAATATATGCATATTTCTTAATTCTATTGTTGATCGTGCTTTGACGATATCGAGACCACAGTCACTATACTTGCGGTTGATGTGGGCGGCAGATCATTGTCTGCCAAGGACGTGCTCAAATTCGTGACTCACTGACGGACATTGTTCTTGTCAAAGCGGGGTGATCGATGGGAAACGTGGAGGTAAACAATGCATTCTCGAGCCGGTGAGTAGACCGCAGAGGAAGCACTTGCCACAAGTAGGACGCAACTGAACCTGATGTGAGCGCGTCAACCTGAGCGGCGTGCCTCGAGCTTTGACTTAGCGCAACACGTGACCGCGATGCCTCGAGGCGACACTGCCACATCCTGACCGAGTTGTGAGCCACCCTTGCAGACGTCGACAACAACGTTCACTACATATCGTACTCCATCATATCACAACGCTTCTGCTAGCTTCTATGTCGTCTACATCCTCGTCTTCCTCCCGCTCATCCTCCCCTTCGTCATCGCGTTTCTCTCACCCTTCATCACGCTCTTCGTCACGCTCTTCGTCCGCGTCTCCTCCCCTGATACCGGACTCTGAGCAGTACGAGCTCGACTCAGATGGGCATCCTGTTAGGACATCGCATGGATACAAACCTGCGAAGCGTGTTGTCATCAGGCGATATCTAGCAAGTCATATTTCCCATATGTCCACTGTTCGCTCCCCTGATGCTTACTGCTCTCAATTGCAGCACCGCGACACGATAATGAAGCCTTTTGAGCCGGGGGCCTTCGACACGCTTCCTCCCGAGCTGCTGGTATACCCCAAGAAGCCTCACAACAACCGGAAGCATTACCATTTCGGCATTGGCATATCGTACGAGCGTTTATGGGAGTATTGCATCGCTCACAACCTAGCGCCCAAGCATTATCAGGAAAATCCGCTATGCAGTAGCGCGATGGTGGACGCGGCCGTGCAACAACTTGATCGTCTCTGCGGCGCGAAGCTTCAGTTGTGCGGTATAACCCATTTGAAGCATCAATACGTCCTCTCGCGTTATAGCAACTACACATGGTTTAAAGAAAAATTAAGCGATCGCGATGAAGAAGAAGTGGTTGCTATCATTCATAGAGAGCTTGGCATCTGCGAGCCGCCGAGATGGTACCATAAGCTGGTCAGATGTCGTGAGTCCGCTTCGCCTTGCTTTTCTGCCTGTGCGCACTGACATCTTGATATCATAGCGTCTGGCTATGGCCTCTTCTAATTTATCCAGGGGCATCATTCGCCCAACTTTCGATGCTCGCCTTTCGCTCCAATATTCGGCAACCTGTCGAGCTACATTGTCTCCCAGTGCCGCATCGACGTCTTCGACAACCGTATTTACGTTCAACCCAGCCATACCCCGCATTGGCCGCCATCGAGATCCATCACTCCAGCGAGACTTCGCACCCGACACCGGAAGGCTTTCCTACTTGCTTCTATAACAGTGTCACGCGGTCTGCTGATGAACAAGCGGCCATCGCGAGGACAGCAACCGCCATTCCTCGCGATTCTGTTTGAGGGCCTCATGAATATCATTCGGCTGTAACGAATTGGTGGTCGGAGACTGGACGAGTGCGGAGGTCGCAAGAAGACGTTAGCCTCAATGCCTGTGCTCGTTTGGAACCCGCCCTTCGACATTAGCTGGAACCTGTGGAGCTTCCACTTGTTCGTCTCGCCCGACGCCCGCCCGACCTAGCCAGGCGCTTGCTAGGAATACCCTTGACACGATCGCGGCACGCTCAACCCCTTCCCTCTCCACGCGCGGACCATCCGCTTCCCCTCAAATCTTACGCCGTAACACCTCTCGCCGACAACTTATTGCCCTCAGCGTGTGCTCAATATACTCTCGGCACCCACAAATCAGACGGCTCTTGCTCACATTAGAGGCGCGGAGATAGGCTACATGCGCAGAAAGATGGGATCCTTGCCAGCTGTAGCCACCATGGGCTCACGCGATCGCATCCCCAAGGCGATATCATGCTCAACGTCGTCAAAACTCGAGCAGCCTGCTGTCGGCGCGTTTCGCATGCCAGACCTTGTGGAGCCTAGACAGCTTTGCGACGTATCGCCGCAGACAGTCTGGCCCGCTACTCCATTTCGCATTTCAATCGGCCCTCTGCGCGCCGGTGGCTCTTGCGCGTGTCCGGCGCTGCTCCTCGCGCACGCTTATGGATACAGAATTGTGCTCGTGTAACAGAGTAAATTTTAGTGGGGCCCTGTGGTGCGGGTGCAAGGTGTATAATGGGCAGATGAAGCACGAATTTCTGTTCACAACAGGGGATGAGCGAGCGAGGACGAGGGAGTCAACTTGGATCGTTAGGATCTATATATTGGAAATAATCATCTCTCGTGAGAATGGACGCTGGATGTGCTTGTATCGACGGCTCAGCATGTTGTAGCGTAAGGCATTGTATATTTAGGTGTCTACTGTAATTCAGAACGTCCATAAGCGAGGACAGCATCCTTGCACGGATAAGTATTCAATAGACAGAACGATTGTCTTCTGTCTGAGGTCAGCCACGGAGACTAGATAAGTATCGTGAACGCATGACCGTGTCGAGCAACGGGCGCTTGTTGAGCGCTTGCGCATCCCGACCCTAGTCGGTCACCAATTCCCGATGGTCTCCTCGTCTCCTCGACGTCTCTAGTCTCATACTAAGTCCCCACATGTGAGGTACGTGAACGGTTTGTTCAATGTATCCAATTTAGAGACGTCTCGGCCTTTGTCCCGCGAGTTCGCCTTGCCTGACTTTGTTCGAGTTGTAAGCCACCGCAGACTTCCACTTCCTCATGAACAATGAACATTGACTTTATTTAACGTCCACTGCGTACCCAACTACGTTGCACAACGGTGACCCTGTATTAGCTCAAATGCCTTCGTCATGTTCATCCTCGTCCTCACGCTCGTCCTTCCGTTCTTCTCGCTCTTCCTCTCGTTCTTCAACCCCAGTATTTCCCCGAACCCCGTCAGTCACAGGTTCTGATGAATATCGTCTCGACTCAGATGGGAATCCAATCAAGTCACTATATGGCTATGAACCGTCAGCGCGTCGTGTCGCTAGACGCTGCCTTGTAAGTTTTCCCCATTCTGTATATACATGGCCGCTGATGTTGCTCTCCATCACAGAACCGCAACATGAACCTCGATTCATTGGAGCCCAAAGCCTTTGATCAACTTCCTCGTGAGCTCCTGGTATACCCCAAGAAGCCTCACAACAACCGGAAGCACTACCATTTCGGCATTGGCGTGTCACTCGAGCTTTTATGGCAATATTGCAAAGCTCGCGACCTAGTTCCCAGACATTATCACGGGAATCGCCTATTCAACGCCACGATGGTCAGTGCAGCAGAGAGGGAGCTCGATCGTCTCTGTGGTGCAAAGCTGCACTTGTGCAACATAGTCAACGTGGAACACGACCTTGTCCTCTCGCGTTACAGCAACTACACGTGGTTTAAAGAAAAGCTCAGCGATCGCGACGAGCAGGAGGTAGTTGATATTATCCACAGAGAACTTGGGATCTGTGAACCCCCGAGATGGTACCACAAGCTGGTCGAGTCCCGTGAGTCGCTTTGTTGTGTTTTCCGTCTGTACGCTCTGACATCTATATACCATAGCGTCTGGTGATCTCTTTTGATTGGCCTAGGAGTGGCACCGGCATTATGTCGGCCTTCGCCACTCTGTCATCGCCATGACATTCGATATTCCACCATACTCGATCATCTCAACTTTGTATCGATGTCTATCTTCGCCCTCAAACCACCCGCGCTCTACATTGAAGACACGACAGCCTTCTCCCCTCTGGACGGCCGCTCATCTCGCCTGATGCATACGTGCAATTCGGTTCATACTAGCACCGGCACGCTCGACTTCCAGTTCGACACGCAGGTCGTAAAGCACTTCGCGAGTAACCAAAAATAGACGGCAGGACAGCATAGCCAAACGACGGTTGGGCCTTTTCCATCCCGCGCGCGAGCTATTCATGCCCACCTCGACTTTTATGGCGCCCTCTGGCTCGGCTAGATCGCATTGCGCTCAGCCATTTTTCGGTAGGCCTTCAATCCACGGCCTGCACCTTCAATGCCGTCGAGCCATTCCGAAGGAGAGATGGGCACGCGTCCATTAAAGCTCTTGTCAAGCTCGAGCCACTAGCGAACACGTCACGTCGCGTTCAAGGCGCTCGGGTCGAAGTTCAAACAGCTGTCAAGGTGTTCCGGACCCCGCCCTCGGTCGCGTTTGATCCACTCGGGCTGGGAACGTCGTATCCAAGGCATTTGGGCCAAGCAGCTGTCAACACACCCCGCTTCCCCCACATCGCGAAGACGGGACGCAGTAGAAGAGAGTCACGTCGCCGCATTTCTCATTTCAGTCGACTTCGGCACCCACGCACTACTGGCCCCCCTCACGCGTCCGGTGCTGCAATGGCGCGTGCTTTTGGACAAGACTTGCGCCTACAAGTTTGAGCGATGGACTATGATCGGGGGTGAAGACGAGACATGCTCGGGGCATATGTTTAGTCGGAGGCATGGATCTTGATTCGCGCTTGTAATTTGGTGGACACGGGCACCATGGACGAAGGCGAGACTAACGACGTAGCTGGAATGTATGCACTACTGTGAATCGCTACTTCTCAGACTTCAGCAGCAACGACGATAGAGATGCCTGCGCCGACTTGACGCGTCGTAAAACATTGCATATAGGCTAAGCAAGACGGTTGTATTCCTTGCGTTTTATGAGCAGACCTTTGGTTCTGTGCTGCACAGATGGAAAAGGAAAACTAAATCTTGGCTCCCGCGCATGGCTTTGAAATTGAAGGGAGATCTGGAGGGATACACGTGACCGCGTCGAGTGAATGGGCGCTTGTCTCCGAGGCTCAGAACACGATCGTCGCGATTCTTGAAACCCACGGCCTTGCACCAGTGTTGCAACGTCGACTGTAACTCGCTCGTGAAGCTTGATTCTGTGGCATACCTGTTATACCTCATCACAAGCCCGTGTTGGCTTCGATGTCCTCCCACTCCTCTCGTGCTTCCTCTCGTGCCTCCTTCGCAACTCCATCTTCTTCGATATCGGAGTCCGAGCAGTATGAGCTCGATTCTGACGGAAAGCCTATCAGAACATTCTATGGCTACAAACCGACAGCCCGTATAGCTGCTCTAGAAAATCTGGTAAGTCATATTCATTCTGTGTCCATGCTGGTTCTTCAACTGACATCGCTTTCCATTGCAGACTCGCGCCATTGAACTCGACGAACTCGACCCAAGAGCCTTCGACACGCTTCCTCCCGATCTACTAGTCTACCCCAAGAAACCATATAACAATCGGAAGCACTTCTATTTCGGCGTTGGTGTATCGTATGAACGCCTGTGGAAGTATTGCATTGCTGGCGACCTACTTAGTACCAAGGCACTATCACACGGACTCATCTTGGAGTGGCGCAATGATTGAAGCGGCGGTGAAGCATCTTGATCGTGTCTGCGGCGCACAGCTGCAACTGTGCAATATCGCTAATGTGGAGCACGAATTCGTTCTCTCGCGTTACAGCAACTACACATGGTTCAGCAAAAAACTGAGTGACCGCGACGAGCGGGAGGTCGTAGATATCATTCACAGAGAGCTTGGTATCTGCGGACCGCCAAGATGGTACCATAAGCTCGTTCGATGCTGTGAGTTGTTTCGCCTTGTTTCTCTGGCTCTGCGTTCTGACGCCTGGATACCATAGCGTCTGGTCACGGTTGGTTCTGAACAATTCACTGAGCTCCGCGTCGACGCTCTCACCCCAACATCCATATTTGTCCGAGCCCACCCGTATCTCGCAAATGGCCGTCGACTCCGGCGAGATTTCACATCCGGAACCAAAGGGAAGGGCTTTCCCTACCTACTCCCAAAGCACTCTCAGCCGGTTGCCCACTCATAGCCACGTCTCTGTCACGAGCACCGCAACCATCATTACTTTCAATCCTGCTCGAGGACCTCGGGAAACAACATTCGGCCCTAACGAGTTGGTGATCAGAGACTTGACGAGCGCGGAGGACGCTAGAGGGCACCAGCTTCCATGCCTTCGCCCGTGTGGGACGTGCCTTTCGGCATACAGCCGAAGGCGTCAACTTTTGCTCTCCAGGCGACTGTTTGTCTCGCGTGATCCTAATCAGACTCGTATCTGAGATATCCTCAACACGGCCCCCGCATGCTCAACCCCACGAGACGAAGCGTGATGCGATTCACGAATGTCTATCAAGAGACTTGAAGCAGCTATCCGCGGGCGATGTTCCGGCAAGTTCTCCCTGCCCGCGCGCGAACCATTCATTCTTCCTCGACTTCTACCCACCTCCCCGCTCGCCGAGACCTCGTTGCGCCCGGCATATAGTCAGCATGCATCCGATATCCGATCTGCTTCGAGATGCCCTTGACTCCATTTCGGGCGCAGAGATGGAGTTCTTGCAGATATGGGACTCTTGTCGGCTGAGGCCACGGCCGCTCTCATGGAAAAATGCCATGCCAATATTGTGCTTGACGCGTTCGAGGTCGAAGCAGCCTGCTGTGGACGCATCTTGCATTCCTAAGGTCGTGATGACTGGACTGCTGTGCGCTTCACGACGAACTGATGGCAGGCAGTCGTGCTGCCCCATTTCGCATCTTTCCAAACAGGCTCGGCGCTGCGGGCTCCCCGTACGTCCGGCGTTGCAGCGATGCCGTTTATCGCGTCCGGTTATGGGGAGAGACCTGTGCTCGTACGCCAGATTAATTGCTGGCGGGGCGCCCAGGCGTAGACTCCGGGAAATATTGCGGTCAGATGGAATGCAAGTCACTGCGCTTTCAACTTGACTAGGGTAACAGCAGATGGGCGAGGATGAGGGAGTTACATCATTGGGATCCGTGAGTTGGGAATAGCTAGTTCTCACGAGAATCAATGATAGATGTGCATGCATCGACGGCTTGACGCGTCGTAATGTAAAGCATTGAATCAGATGTGTAGGTAGATGGTCCATGGGCTTTCCGAGGAACGCACCTTCGGTTTTCGTCAGATCAGCTGAGCAATCAATTGCACGATTAAGTGGTTGTGTGCAATCGATAGATCTGTGAAGGCGAAACCGCGTCGAGTAACGGGCGCTTGTTGGGCGCTTGTACGTCTGAGCCTCGCAGCTCCGCTAATCCGTACTTCGTTGCTCTCGTCTTCATCATGCCGAGACACCGTCCTTCCAAAAACCGTCTCCTCGAGGCCCACCACGGAGGTAATCGTGGAAGCAAGCCCATGTTCAAAGCCTCTACACCTGAATCTCGAGCAGAACGCTGTCATGTGCGTTCTGCGTCGCCTTGTGTCCCGATTCTCATGCTAAGTGATGTATTTTAGTTTTGCGTATTGAAACAGAAGCAGGAGGCACCGTTGGACCAGCTCCCTCCTCAGTACCTCGTCTACCCAGACAAGGCCCACCGCGACCCTCCCCGGTTCCACTTCGGAGTCGGCGTCACTTATCGACAACTGTATGACTACTCAGTGCAACGCCGCTTGGTTCCAGACAAGTTTCTCACCGATCCCCGTATGTCGTTCGATACGATCGAGGCCACTTGCAAACATTTGGATCGCATATCCGGTATCAAATTATACCTCCAACCCGTTCGGCACCCAAAGTATGGTTGGATTGTGGCACGGTATTCTAACTATACCTGGTACTATGAAGAAGTCGAGGCTAAGCAGGAACGGGCTGTCGTTGATCTCATCAGACAGGAGCTCAACATCCAGGATATGCCGCAATGGCATCATAGCACATCTCCTTGAGTTGTAAGTCTTCGGGCAACATTTCGCGTCTCTTCTGCTAACGTGCTCGCAGTCCCCGTCATTTACGCAGCTCTTCCCAGCTCACCCCTGCCACAAGTTCAGATCAAGCTGCTCGCTTTGTTACCAGTTCGGCGAGCCATGTTTCTCCCGGCAAGCGAGAACCGAGCATTCCCTGACCAGTCCTGCCCTATTGTCTCCGCCGTTTCACACTTCGACTTGGCACGATGAACGATGCCGATTTCGTGTTCGCGCTCAAGCTGTCGCTGCGGCAACACGTCGTCACCTGTCATCACCTTCCTCACCGCCAGCACGAGTGTCATGATCCTGATGCGTGGATTTGCACACCGGGAGCGTGGTCAAGACGGCCTTTATGCTCGTCGAGCTTATCCATGCGTATGAGAGGTAAGGCTGCATTCGCTTCAGACCTCGTCTCCATTCTTCACCTTCAACATTATGAAATTTTGAAACGACCGGTGAATATACGTAAAGCACGTGACCGTGTTTCAAAAGCGGGGTGTGGCTCGCGTCTCTCATCTTCAACTTACTATCACGGCTTTCTCCTTATACTTAACGTCAACCAAACGTCAACAGTTTTAGTCCTTCATCCGGGCTCCATCCTTCTCATCTATATACTATGCCCAAGGACCATGCTTCGAAGTCATATTTCGTCGAGGCTCATCAAGGATTGAAAGGCAAATGGGTCTGCAGGCCCTTGATCACGGAGCCCACGTCCAAGTCTGAAGCTGAATATCATCGTGTATGTCTTACGTCGCCTTTCGTCCCGTTTTTCCGTACTCATCTTTGTAATTCAGTCATGCACATCACAACAGAAGCAACACGAGCCCTTGGATCAGCTCCCTCCTCAGTACCTTGTCTATCCCCAAAAGCCACACTGCAATGTTCCCCGATTTCACTTCGGAGTCGGCGTCACTTTCCAACAACTTCACGATTATTCGGTTCAACATCGCCTTGTTCCGGAGAAATACCATAACAATCCGTTCTATGGCCTCGAGACGGCCGAGGCCGCTGTCAAATATCTAGATCATATCTCAGGCGTCAACCTATACCTCGAGCCCGTCCGCCATCCTGAGTACAGTTGGATCGTCGCCCGCTATTCGAATTATACCTGGTACCATGAAGAGCTCGAAGAACGGCAGGAGCACAGCGTCATTGACCTTATCAGACGGGAGCTCAAGATTGAAGATATGCCGCAGTGGCATCACAATATATCTCCCTAAATCGTAAGCCTTCAAACCTCAATCGGCACGCCTTTCATGCTGACGGCAGTCCTCATTAGCTGATGATTTTATTCAACACGCATTCGTCTCAAATGCAGGCTGATTATAACCCTTCCGTGCAACCGCGGATTCTCCGCTCACCGTCTATCTCTCCCCGTTGTCACGCTCTTCCGCACTCCGACTCGGCACGGTGAAGCGTTACTCCGTTCGCGTTCACCTCCGTCTCACCGCCCGAGTGATGCATCCGTATGCCGCCGACTGTCGTTGCGGCTTTCATCCTTCTTACCCCTAGCATGAGGGGTGCTGCGGCACACTCCTGATGCACCGCGCTGCTCGCCGGCGAGCATAAGCAAGATGGTAGTGCTCGGCGCATCTCGAGCTTCGCAGCGCGCTTGACGGTGTGAAGCTGCATCTCCAGCCTGATCACCGTCAGCGCTCTGACTCTGGTGTTTGCTCTATGGAAAGGAGGGTCGTTGTTGGGACCAATTGCATTCCACGTACGCGCCCGATCTTACGGAGATGTCGTGTCGAGTGCGACTGAGGCCTGCTTACCTTATTGGGCGGGGATTGGTTCGGACGAGGCCCGGTAGGTTGAAATCGTAGATAATAGCATTACAGTATAAATATCATTGTCGTCGCAAGTTTTTTTTGGTATCCGTGTCATCGTCACTTTCTGAGACTCATGAAGTCTACGAAGGCTCTGATACAGTGTATCTAACCTTGGATCTAACAGAGACTGCGGGACTGAGACCCTGCGCTGACCCGATCCCAACCCGATTCCGTACTGTCGTTGTACTCACACATCCTCCTCTCTAGTTAAGGGTCCTATTTGATTCCATCCCCTCTCAGGCGCAGATGATGGTCGTTCCCTTTGTTGCCCGTTCGGTAATCCACCGCCTTCCCTTGATATCGCTATCAAGGTTGGATCTACGAGCCGACTACATATACTATCCTATCGTTCGCTCTTTTCTCGCATGAGGGGCCGGACACTGTACAGAATGCCATGTCAGGAACATCCTGAAGCCCACGATCATCCGAGAGTGCCTTCGCAAACGTGGACCGTTGACCACAAAACAAGCACTTGCGCGCTGGGCATTAGATAAAATAACCGCGATACATTTTATTTAGATTTTCTGCGTACAAATGAGCGTGAGGATCGTAAGTGAGGCTACAGACAAGGAGCGGCAGGGTGATACATGATCAGCAACGTTACAAAATTGAAAGGAGCGTGGTGGGGCCGCTGAGGCTAATACATAAGCGAGCATGGGGAATGGCGCATACGAGGCAATCTTGGGCATCCTTGGAAGCGGCGTACTAGTTTAGTGAGCGCGCTCTTTGCCCTTGCGTGAGGGCTGTCCTGGTTTCTTCGCGTCACCGGTTGAAGCCTCGGCCGACTGTTCATTCGACAGACCAGCGGCAGTATCGTTGACACGAGCCTCAGCTGCCGGCACATCTCGAGACGACTTGAGCTTGCGTTGCTCGGAAGGGTCCACATCCTGGGAGGCAAACCGGACAGGCCGACTGCCAGGCGCGACGCCTCGTTTCTTGGATGGACCAGCGCCTTCGTCAACAGGGGCAGGAACTGCCGTATCTTCTTGAACCTGGTCAAGCTTGCGTTTCTTGGATGGACCCGTGTCCTGCGTTCCAGAGTTGGCGGGCAGGCGCAGGGGCATGAATCGTGCGTTCGATGGACCAGCGACAACATTGGCATGAGTATTCGACGGACCAGCGATGGCGTTGACATGATCGTAAGCCGTTGGCGCATCCTGAGACTGATCGATTCTGGTTTTCTTGGACGACTTCGCACGTTTGGGGCCAGGTTTCTTGGCGGGTTGGCGACGGGCGATTGGCTCCTTGCGGGCGGCTTTGCGCGGTGGAGACTTGTACATAATCTGTCTGCCACGACGAAGACCCCAGAGCATGCCGTCGGCTGGTGGTATGATGGCATATCTTGAAACCTTGTACTCCACATGCGAGGATGCTAGAGAAGTCGCAGAGCACGACTGCTCTGGGTTCTTGGTGGCCTCTTGCTCCTTCTTGAAGGCATCGATTGCTGCCTGTGCAGTATCCTGGCATACAAACATTGCCTCTCAGAAGAATTATCACGAATGAAGCAGGGAGACGTACCAGGGATTGTGTCGCATGGATGTCGTCAAGTTGAATACCGTCCGGGAGACGAAAAATGACATCTTCAGCGTCGAAGGCAACACCGCGCATCTTCATGGCAATGTTCATTGCTTTGATACACTGTGGGCTGAACCCCGAACCGTCGCGCGCGAGTATATCTTCAGTGGAGTAGTACAACCTAGGAATAGGGTAGTCGCCGTCTTCGAACACAGGCTCTGCTGATTCTGCGGATGCATCTGGAGTGCCGGTGAGTGTATCCTTGGTGTTCCCTGCCGCCACATCATCCATCGCAGGCTCGACCAATTCAGGCGCGTGGTCTTGGACTCCCGGTGAGTCCTGTTGGCCCAAGGGATCGCTCTGTTCCTGAAGGAGCGAGGGTGTTTCTTGCTTCTGCGCCGTTGTTGCACGGGAGCTTACCGGCTTGGGCTGCCCTGTTGCAGTCGGCTGACGAGGTCCTTGCTTCAGCGTGTCAGCATATTTCACCGCAATTGTGTCCCAGTTAGGGGGACGATCATAAAGCAGCATCGTGAAAAAATTCCCCTGGCTAAGAAACACGGGAATAGTGTCGCCTTCGTATTGATGAAAAGCGAACAAAGCTTGCCCACTGAGTTGACGAAGATAAGACTTCAATTGCATCTTTGCCTCGGATGCTGTGAGATTGAACCGGTCGAGAATCGTAGAAAACCAATCGTCTGCATGGAGTGCTTTGACCTCCCAGATGAAAATCAGGACATTCTTTGGAAGGGCGCCGTTGTTGAGATCTGTGATCTTGCAGACCGGTACGAGCATGGCCGTAAAGTCTGGACTGCATCCGGTGTCATCGGGACCTTTCAGGTAGGGTTGAATATCCAAGAGGACAGAGAACTTGTCGTCAAGAGAAATACTGGAAGCGGCGAAACCCTGAAGGATGTGGGCGATTGGCGCATAAGAGGGGAACTCTCTGTCGGACTCCCTCTCGGCCCGCTTGTATGCATATACTGTCCTGTTAAAGAATACAGTGCGCTAAAACACAGTCAAATGGCAGACAAACATTATGATGTATGGTCTTACCGTATTAGCGCCTCCGTTAGAAAGGGAGGGGTCAATTGCGCCTGCGCTCATGATTCGCAATCTGAAGTAAAAAGACAGCACAAATCGCGGGCGTTGCAAACGAGAGGAAAAGGGGAGGTTACCATTCGATATCCGCGTCTCCGTATTTAAAGTAATCAGCGTGGGGTGCCTGTGGTCAAGATCGTCCACAATACACATGCTGCGGCTGGTGGACTCCATTGTTCGGCCAGAGATCTTGCCACAGCGAGCCGGCGTCGCTCCTCAAATGTTATTGTCTGCCTGACTCGTAGAGAATACGGCCGCTTTGCTGATGCTAGCGCTATGGCCACATAGCATGGTTCGTCGTCCCGGAGGCAGTATAGCAACAGTAGTACAGCCCGCTGGCTCGTTAATAACATGACTTCTGAAGTTGGTTCGACTCACAGATATATGCATATATCATTGTCTTGAATACACTATCGTTTGGAAAAGGCAGCAAGGGGTCATGACCAAAACAGTGGAAGTGAAGTGGGACCGGCCGGGTCGGCAAATGCCGACGCGACCAGAATAGTGGAAGTGGAGGCCGACTCCCACTGACGCGCCGCGCCACCCCGCCCGAAGGGCGGGATTCCCACGATGACTTCGTTGTTTTCGCCACTCCGCACGGCGTGCGGCTAAGCTCTGGCGCATGGGCATGAGCAGAAAATGGCGCGAGTACGCAAATAGTGCGCGCGGCGCTGAGCGGCAACATGGGGAATTGGCTGCTCGCCGTGTGCAGCACCGGCCGCCGCCGGCGTGGCGCGCGCGTCCTCGGAGGCCGCTGCCCACACTCAGAACGGCGCTGCAGCTTGCATTTACCCCTGCGATGCTTGCACACGTTCTCGCGGGGCACGTCGGGGTGCACGGCCCCACTGTCCTGAACCCGCATCTTGCGGTGGCGGCACAGGGCGCGCCTGCCATTCGAGGACGGCGCGTTGCTCCCGCCCATGCTTGTGCTGCTACTGTAATACTCCTAGATTTACAACACTGATTCTATTACTGTGTGGGATACTAGCGAAGTAATGTATAATTGTATAGAGTAGTGGAAGGAGGCGGGACGGTGGGAGAGTGTGATGCCACCCCGACGCGGCGCCGTCAAAATAGTGGAAGTGGACAATGCGTCTCAGTGGAAGTCGGAGCTTCAACTGACTCCCACTGGTTGAGACTCACTTCACTTCCACTCTTTTGGTATATACTCCTCATTGACGAAACTGTCGCTTTGATTCTGAACGAGGCGCCGGGGTAAACACGTGACCGTGATGTGAAGTTAACCGGCGCCACGCTCGTCCGCTTCTCCTTCAGCTTGAACTTGCATCTTCAAAGCTTCATTCGTGCTCTATCCCTCTCATCTTTATCATGCCCAAGCACCGTACTTCGACATCATACCTCGCCGAGGCGCAAAAAGTCTCCGCAAACAATCGTGGCCGTAAACCCTTGATCAAACTCGAGTCTACACCGAAGGTTCGAGCAGAATGGTATGAGGTCGGTATCATCTCATGTCGCATCTCAAAGTTTTGTGCTGAATACTGGATTCCAGTATTGCACTTCACGGCAGAAGAACCACCAGCCTTTGGACCAGCTTCCTCCCCAGTATCTTGTGTATCCCAACAAGCCACGCCGCACCATCCCCGTGTTCCACTTCGGAGTCGGCGCCACCATGCAGCAACTGCAGGATTATGCAGTTGAACACGGTCTGGTCCCCGAAGAGTACCACAACAATCCTTTCTATACCATGCGGACGATTGAGGCTACCGTCAGACATCTGGATCGCATGTCTGGTGCCAACTTATACTTCGAGACCGTCCGTCATCCCAAGTATGCTTGGGTCGTGGCGCGTTATTCCAATCACACCTGGTACCACGAAGAGCTCGCGGAGCGAGAGGAGCATATAGCTCTTGATCTCATTAGGAGGGAGCTTAACATCGTGGATATGCCGCAATGGCATCCGACGACCTTGTAAGTTTTTGTATGACAGCTGGATTTACATTATTCTGACGCATTTCTAGTCCCTACTAGACAATGTTTGTACCCTTGCCCATCACGAGCACCAAGCTGCCGCCTACGCCACTCGTCCAACAAGTAATTAGAGTGGCAGCCGCCATCGTCGCCGATTCTCGACCTCAATCTATCTCCTCTGCCCCTTCAACACACCCGCTACGTCGCACACGCTATCACATCCCCGCCAACACAGCGCCAATCCTTGACGGCGCGCACTTTCGTCTTCGGTTATTGTTGGCGAGTCGCGCCTTGTCATACTCACTGCTACGACAATCGCCTGCCTACGGTCTGCATGTCCATGCCCAGCCTTCATACTAGGAATATCCTCGTCAGCGGCCCTACCCGTCTCGAGCATGGCTTGCAATGCGCTTTCCCGCGCGACGTTACGCCGTGTCGCCAGTCCGGCTTCAGCTCCTTGGTGTTTGGGCGATAAGGGAGAAACACGTTGCGGGCACAGTCCTTATTGCCGCACGCATGCCTTACGAAAAGGTTGCGTCGGGCTCAACTGAGCATACGGATGGTTGGGTCCTTCGTTGGGATAGGGTTAACACGAACGAGGTCTGATGGGTGGCAGCGTAGCTGATGATAGCATAGCGAGACCGACGCGGAGGTCTTTGTCCGCACTCCATTTTTTTTTTGAAAACTACATGCCATAACGGCTTTCTGAGATCGATGGGGTCAATGGTGAAGTGCTTCATGTCGCTACATGTTAAGTCTCGAGTCGACAGAGAATAATAAGGACCTTGAGCAAATACGCGTGACCGTATAACTGGCGCTTGTAGCGCTCATGTCGCGTTCGTGTTCGACTGCTTCTCTTCAACTGCGTCCTTGATCAACTTCGAGCTGGCATCCCGCTACATGTACATCTCCATTTCCGTCATATTCTAAATTATGCCAAAACAACATGGTACTCGTAAGCTTCTTATCACAGGATCGACACCCAAGTCTCAAGCACAGTGGTATCATGTAGATCTCGTCTCCCTCCCGTTCCGATTTCCTATGCTGAATCCTGGATTGCAGCGTTGCGCTTCGCGGCAGAAGAAGCATGAGCCTTTGGATCAGCTTCCTCCTCACTATCTTGTCTATCCTGAAAAATCACGCTCCAAGTCCGACGCTCCTCAATACCACTTCGGAGTCAGTGCCACTTTGCAACAGCTCCAAGATTATGCAGTTCTGCATCGCCTGGTCCCAGAAACCTATTATAACAATCCTTTCTACATCCACCAAACGATTAAGGCCACCGTTACGCATCTGGACTGCACCTCTGGTGCCAAGCTATACCTCGAGCCCATCCGGCATCCTAGATATGATTGGGTTGTGGCACGCTATTCCAACTACACTTGGTATCATGAAGAACTTGCGCAACAGCAGGAGCAGATGGTCGTCGATTTCGTTAGAAAGGAACTTCAGATCGACGATATGCCGCAATGGCATCTTACCATAGCTCCTTGTCCGTAAGTCTTCTCGCATTCGTTAGCGTCCTCGCGTATTGATGCGCTTGCAGTATTCGTTAGTTGACGGCTCGGCTCGGCTCCATCTCCTCCCGCCCCAGGCGCAGATGGTGTCTATCTCTGAGCAGCAACTGCCAGGCCTTCACGTCGGTCAACCTTCTTCGCGCCTCCGCTCGGCGTCGTCTCCATATGGCACACGTCATCTCATCCCCGTCACCAGTCCCACCGCTCGCCTGCTCTCATGTACAGATCTGCGCGCCCCCTTCTTGTGTGCTGCGCATGCCGCGGGCGTCCTTAGCTAGGCCTTCGCGCGTCTCGACTGTGACGCCTGAATATACCCGAGCGTATAGCGGTGTTACACTATATTGCCAATGCGGCCACAGCCCCTGGTCTTTGGGCGATGGACATCGCAGGCGGCGGCGGCGGCAGGCGCCATCTTTGTTGTGGCGCGATTCCCAATCTCATGGAGATGTCGTGTCGAACGCGACTGAGGATGTGTGAGAGCGTGGTCAAGACTGCCTTGATATTCGTCGAACTTATCCTTGCGCATGGTGGTGTAGACGGTGTTGGCTGGGACAACGTTAATGGATGATGGTAGCATGCTCGATATCATGGGGAGCTTTCTCGGCACGATATATTTATATGTACATGTATTTTTGACTGTAGCTGGAGTACTATATTCGATATAAGCTATGAGCGTGAGGGGTCTAGAGCCAGGAGCTAGGGCTCGAGAGGAAGTCGAGTTCCTTCCTTCAACGAGAAGGAGTCGACCGCAGGCGTCTATCGGTCTTTCGTTTCCTTCAGCTTGCCAAGTTCGTGCGCAAAGTGGCGTTTACTTCCATCATGCGTACTTCGACACTCTCATCGGCACTACTTATGCCTACAAATTGTACCTCAGAATCGGGTCTGTTCAAGGTCATCATGGTTCCAGAAATGACTGTATGTGCGAATCCCTGCAAAACCCCGGTCAAAAAGGCCACGATACCGCAGTCACGGTCTCGAGCAGAACATCAGCATGTTAGTCGTGAATATTACATATTCCCTAGTTCTCTTGTACTGAACTCTATTGCAGAGCTACTCATGGCGCATGAAGCCTGATGAGCCCCTACATCAACTCCCTGCGCAGTACCTTGTTGATCCCACAAAGCCACACTACAAACCCCCGCGATTTCACTTCGGAGTCGGTGCCTCCATGCGAAAACTTTTAGACTATGCGATCCGACATCATCTAGTCCCGGAAGCGCGTTGTTACAACTCACGTCTGCAACTCGACATGATGGAGGCCACTGTCAAGCATCTCGATCGCATATCCGGTGTCAATTTGTATCTCGAGCCAGTCTCGCACCCGGATTATGGGTTCATCGTGGCACGCTACTCGAACTATAGTTGGTATCACGAAGAACTTGCGGAGCGGCCGGAGCAAATGGTCATAGACCTCATTAGAAAGGAGCTGGATGTCGATGACATACCGCAATGGCACCATAATGTCTCTCCTTGATCTGTAAGTCTCAACATCAGTTTTTATTCTTGCCCTACTTATTCTGCATACATGCCCATGGTTCTCGACAGCTCAACTGAATCGCTCCTGCCACGAGCGCGGATGAAGCCCAACCCGTTCATTATCGCTTTGACAAGCCTCCTTCCTTTCCATCATGCGACAATTTGGCATCCGCGGCGAGCCTTCTCCCTCACTCCTCTCCGCCTTCACCGCCTTGAAACTTGACTTTGAATACACGTCAAACACGTGATCGTGTTCCGAAGGCGCGAGGGCGCGGTGTGGCCTGGTGTGGCGCTCGCTCGTCTTTCTCGACGCGTCACCTCTCGTCAGATTCTCTTCTTCCCCAGGTTGAGTCCAGTACCTTCTCTGCCCCTAGGAGACTAACTAGACGCAGCAGACGGAAACTGAATTTGAAAAGCACGTCACGCATGTGACCGTGTTGTGTAGTTGAGTGGCACTCGTTTTTCTCCAACCAAACCACTGGCAGACCTCTACACATCATCTCCATCTCGTCCTGCATCCGTTCCTTGTCATCCTCGTCTATCATGCCGCCGAAACACCATACCTCGAAATCATACCTCAGTCTCGACAGAAAATCTGGATCGGGTCGAATCGGCAAGCCCGTATACGAAAAATCTGCACCCAAGGTTCGAGCGGGATATCATCGTGTGCGGCTTGCATCACTGTTCGTCTCCATTATCCTTGCTTACTCAGGTCCAGTCTTGCGCTTGGTGGCAGAAGGAGCTTCAGCCTTTGGACCAACTTCCTCCTCAATATCTTGTATATCCCGGGAAACCACACTCCGACGTGCCCCGATTTCACTTCGGTCTCGGTGTCACTCATCAACAACTGCACGAGTACGCAGTCCGGCATGGTTTGGTCTCGCCCAAGTTCTACAACAATCGCCGCTTAGACCTCGAGACCATCGAGGCCACAGTCAAGCATCTGGATCGCCTATCGGGCGTCAACTTATACCTTGAGCCGGCTTTGCATCCGAAGTATAGTTGGGTCGTGGCACGCTATTCCAATCATACCTGGTACCACGCAGAGGTTCACCAGCAGGAGGAGAACAGAGTCGTTGACCTCATTAGACGAGAGCTCAACGTAGAGAACGTGCCGCAATGGCATCACAATATATCTCCCTGACTCGTAAGTGTTCGAATGCTATTTTGTGTTCTTGTACACTCACGCACTCGCATTTTCATTAGATCAGAATTATATTCGGCCCAATCGCACGAGCGCAGATCAAGCCGTCTTGCTTGTTACTCGTTTGAAGAGCCACCTATCTATCTCCCGCTGAGCAGGACTCTGGCACCGTCACCAGGGCTCCCTCGCAAACCATTCCCTCCGCCTTTCGGATCAACGCAGTAACTACGACGCACACGTATAGCAAGTCCCCGTCATAGTTTCAGCACTCGACTTTGTCGAACACCCAGCTTCGCGCGTTTCTACCACCAGCTTTTATCGGAGACTCGCGCTTCCTTATACACCTTATCGCCAGCACAGTCGCCAAGGTCCAATATGGAGACCTGCGCGCCGCAGGATCATTCAACGGCGCATTTCCGCGCCTCGACTCGACGCCTGCACTTACCACGCAAAGCGGCATCGCCGGCATCGCCGGCCCAGCTATACCCCTCCTGATATTTGGTCGGCGACGACGAATGACGCCATCAACATCAGCCGCTTTACCCTACGCATCCCCACCTTAAGGATGTACTACCTCGAGCGCGGCTGAGCCCTAGGGATCTTGTTGGATGAGACTGACTCGGACGAGGTCTGGTAGGGCGGGTAATAGCATTGCGATGTGGAGATCTTTGTCGTCGCAATATTGGAGTTTTTTTGTATCTACATGCTATCGTCGCTTTCTTAGACTGATGAAGTTGAAGAAGGGTTTGATACACCGCGGTCGACAAGGTATTTTACGGGGAATGCGAGACCGCAGACGCCGACTTGGCGCATCGGCATCGGCAGACACACCGAGTCGTAGATCCAATCGAAAGAGGAAGGCGGTTCGCACGCCAATGAGAGGAGCATTTGCGACTCTCTCCCTCTACGCTCCTGAACGTACACCATTTCCTACTTTCTGCTTCTTGTCTGTCCATGCTACTCTAGTCCACTTCTTACTCTGTATTTTATTCGCAATGCTTCACGGAAACGCAGTCAGCCTCTTGGCCGGTGAGATGAACTCGTTCGGAATGCGCAAAACTTTCTGACAATCGATTGAAGGCAATAGTCATCCTGAGCTCGCCAAATTAGTGGCCGAGCGGTGAGCTGCAGCTTCCCATGATGCAGCTAACGGTCCACGGACTGTGATTCACCCTACCCAGGCTCAATATCCCCATGACGCCGTGCACCGTGAAGAAGTTCTCCAACGGGGAGATAAACGTCAAAATCTCCGAGTCCGTGCGAGACGAGGATGTCTTCATCATCCAGTCCGCATGCGGCGACGTGAACGACCATCTGATGGAGCTCCTCATTCTCATCTCGGCGTGCAAGGGTGCGTCGGCGCGCAGAATTACGGCTGTGATCCCGTGCTACCCGTACGCGCGGATGGACAAGAAGGAGCAGTCGCGCGCGCCGATCACGGCGAAGCTGGTTGCGAACATGCTCGCGGTCGCGGGCTGCGACCATGTCATTACCATGGACCTGCACGCCAGCCAGATCCAGGGCTTCTTCGACTTTCCTGTCGACAACCTGTACTCGGAGCCCTTGATGCTGTCGTACATCAGACGTAATATTGAGGGATGGAAGGATGCGATCATCGTCAGTCCAGACGCTGGCGGTGCAAAGCGGTATGTCCTTAGTTGATCTTTTTAGTCTGTCCGTAGCTGAATCTCTCCGTTAGTGTCACTGCGCTCGCGGACAAGCTGGGCCTCGACTTTGCAATCTTCCACCGAAAACGTGACGGCAAATCGCAAGACGCGCCTGAAAAAATGGAATTGCTCGTTGGCGATGTAAAAGACAAGGTAAGCCGCATATGTTCATCATGTTGTTTGATCTCGCCTGTACAGATGTATACTTAGGTGGCTATCCTGGTTGACGACATGATCGACACTGGGAAGACCCTCACCTTGGCAGCCCGATCTTTGAAAGAGAACGGTGCTGCGAAAATTCATGCTTTGGTGTCTCACGGTGGGTTTGATATTCCTCATGGCGTCCGATCGAGGTTTTGACAGTCTACCAGGCTTATTCTCAGAGGCACGGATGAGCGTCATCGACGACCTGCCCCTAGAGACATTGGTGGCAAGTCCCATGATGTTTGATACTCTACGATGTTTCATAACATGATCATCAGGTCACGAACACAATTCCACAACACGAGCACCAGTTGAACTGCCCCAAACTAACCATCATCGACATCAGCCATACCATCGCGGAGAGCATCCGCCGCACCCACAACGGCGAGTCCATCAGCCTGCTCTTCGGCGAGTGGTCTGAGCACATGGGTATCAATGGGTTCTGAACCCGAGCACGAGCGGAGGTCTTGTTTCACTGATCGGATTGCTAGCATATGCATTCGCACGCACTGTATCATTATCTAGAGCGGGATTGTAGAGGTGAATCTATGGAGATAACCGGTTGTCTCGTTTGGGGATCTGGGATCCCGGTGGGCGTCAAGACGTGGCTGCGACGTGCTTCTTCGCCTTCGTCGTGGTGCGCTTCGGACGCTACTGACTCCGGCAGGAAAGCAAGCCTGTCCAGTCCGGAGGGCCTAGTCGCCCCTCCTATCCATCAGGTCAAAAGTAAAACCTACCATAGGTTCGTAGCATGTTTCATCCCTCCTGCCGTTCTCACACCTCTAAATCCCATGCAGTGGCTTTCCGATCTTCTGGTAGTGCAGATCGTCCTAGACGGCTCGAGCCTGCTCCATCCTGTCCGGGATCGCTGGGAAGCTCGTGCTTGTACCGAAGCCATGGGCTGCGACAGCCGCGAGCTTCACGCTGTGGGTACCGCCCGTGACCGGCAGTCGCCCTCGTTGCCGACTATTTCCTGTTGTTCCCAAGGTGCGTCCCAGCGCGATAGGGTGCTTATAATTCGCTGCAGGTATAAAATCCCATTACGCAGCGCGGGCGATGCATTACTCATCGTCCACTCACGCTCTCCTCATCGTGTCGTACTCAAAGTCGAGGATGGCGACGCAGAAGCTCGAGCTGACGACGACGAGCCTGCACAACGTCGTGATCGCGAACAGCTCGGACGTGATCTACTACGAGGTCGTCACGCCCAAGTGGGCGCGCGCCGTCACGCGCATCCACAAGTTCAACCCGAACGCGCGCGCGTTCGACCTCGTCGCGGAGCTGAAGAACGATGATGACGACCGGCCTGTCGCGGTGAGGATCCACGGCGGGGAGTTTAGGCCTGTCGAGGAGTTTTTGCGGCGGCGGGAGGGCGAGGCGGTCACGTTCGTGCTTTCGATGTCTTCTGACATTTGTTTCTTTTGACAGCGTCCTGACGTTTTTAGGAATGGCCGATTTCGCGGGAAGGATGGCCGGAGCTATCTCTGGAGGCTGAATCGCAGACATCTGGAGGTACGCGTCCTGGGCCGCAGGCATTCTCCTGTTTTGTCTGACGGACGACGATCCCGCCGACAGCTCGTACACGAGGATGCGCCGGAAGGAAAGCCGCTCGCTGTGTTCCACCGGCAAAAGCGGTACTTTTTCGTCTTGAGGATGTCGCGCCAGCCGTTCATCGAGATCGACATGAGTGTTCTCGATACGTTGGATTCGCTCATCAGTATGTTGCTGTTCATGCAGCTCACGTGGTACTCTTCCTGATCCGATATGCTGCAGTATCGTTCCTTCTTATTGAGAGGAGGCGCAGACATGGGATGAAATAATGAGCGCGTCACTACATGGAGGCACATCAAGAAACGGATGATCAGAAGTCACATCCACCGATTTCGGTGCCAATGTTAGACTACTTGGTCCATACTTTGTAGATTCACCATGAGCACCGGCGAGGGAGTACAATGAGATACGATGAGTTGAGAGTCGAGGCGTTACGAGTACCTGTGGCGGACCATAAGAAGGCCTTTCATCCACAAAGTCATCACAGTAAACTTACCGAGAATCATGTAAGGATATTGGACAGATCGTAGTACCACCTGGGGCTCTCGAAGACGTTCAACTCCCGCTGAATAACCCGCATCGCGAACTCTTCATCCTCCTCCACCAGCACGTCGTTATACCACGTATAGTTCGAATACCGCAACACCGTCCAATCGTGCTCGCATTGAAGAGGATAGCCAAGGGACAGGTCCGCACCGCAGGCGCGGTCTAGTGCTTCCACCGCCCTGTCCAGGGTTCGCATCAGGAACCTCGGATCATCGAGTTCCTCCTGCGGAGCGAGACGATTCTTGCTGGCATAGTTGTATAGGTGCTGCGTTGTGACGCCGAGGCCGTAGTGAACCTGCGGTGGGCTGTTGTGCGGCTTGTTGGGATACACGAGATAGTTTGGCGGCAGCTGATCGAAGGGCTCACAGCCTTTATACCACGTTGCACGCGACTAGGGAACGGTGAGCAGAGGATTAAGTCAGATAGGCGCGAGAATGCGAACCTGACGCTGCTTCAGTGCGCAACGAGCTGTCAGCTTGTATCCTTCACAAGTCTCGATGTGATTTCCCTCCGCGTCGAGTTCATACTCATCGAGGAAAGGGCGAATAGAAGGATGAACAGACATCGTTGGCGAGCCAAAGCAATAGTGGATGTCTGGCGGATAGAGCGGGTATGGGAGGCCGAGTCCTAGACAATGGAGAATCGCTTAATGTTCTCCACCTGCCCAATTGTTAGGGTCGTAAGCCATGTCCGTGGGTTATTGAACAGGGCCGAGAACGAGGGCGCGAGTTGTGGGTATCGTCCGGGTCATCGTATGATGCACAAAACTTTCGAGAAAGACTATGAGGGGAAATGATGGTACACGGCGATGCAGTGCCAGATAACGAAAGAAGTCTTTTCAGAAACCACCAGCTTTCAGAACTGAATAAAAAAGTCGGAAAAGTCGATTGGACTCACGATTCAGATAAGGGTGTGGTACCATTTTGGCGTGGACGTTATGGCCAGCTCTCGGCGGACAATGTCGAAAACATGCTCATCAGAGGGTCCCTTCGCTACGTTCACGTGGTGCCAGTGACTATGGTTGCTGTAGTACGCCACCAGAGAGGATGATTCTTCGACAGTCCAGCGTGGAAATTGGAGAACCAGATCCCCACCCGATAGCTCCTTCAGTTGGCGAACAGCCCGTAGCCTACCACAGTATTGACGCGCAGCAGCGTTGGCGAAGCCAAGGTTGGGTATGAGGTCGTGCTTAACGGCATAGTTGTACAACGTATCATTGCTGACGGAGATGCAGTAGTAGAGTTCTGGAGTACGACGGGCTTGCTTTTTGGACGAAACAATGTATGCTGGCGGAAGCTGTTCCATGGGGGCCAGGCGTTTCTGTTGTGATACTCGGATCTTAAGGGAGCAGTCAATATGATAGAAGAGACGTTCCAATGATGTGCACCGACCTCACGACGTCTGGTTATGCGACGAGGACCTCGTTTCCGCGTTGGCTTGCGCTGAACTTTGGCACAAGCGCCAGAGCCATCGGCATTGGGGTGATGTTTGCGTTCTGAGATGCAGGTCATTTCGAGTCAAGAACTGTTATTGAAGAGAAGATGCGAGTGGGGACGATCGACGAAGACGAAAGTTGCGAAAGTAACTGCCGACTTGAAGGTTCACAATAATGGAGAGACCGACTCGGTGGTTGAGCCACACTTTAGCTTACTTAAGCGCTTGGATGTTGGTGACACGGTCACGTGGATATTGGCCGTGCGCTTTGCATCTATCCGTCGACTCCGCATGGCAAGTACGACGTACTTACCACTATTCATCTCGGCCACAGCGTACAATAGCTTTGATCAAGTGCCCACGCGACGTGCGCCGTCCACAATGCGAACAATACAAGACCATTCAGTTGGATCCGCACCATTAATTTCACCGTGATTCCCGGAGGAGTCGAGGACAATGCGACTGCACAGTTTCGTCCCCGCTATGTTTAAGGTACGGGTGCATTGTGGCCACGAACGAAAAGTATAAATTATATGAGGATCTGTCGTCTCAAGGCTGCCCTCTCATTTGTTTCCCTACGGCAGGTCCGCCATGAGCGCAGATGCTCCGCAACCAGCTATCGACGCGCTGCGTAGCGATAAACATGTGCGTAATTACTCTCTTGCTAGAGTAGCATGAGCTCACAGTGCTACCTAGGTGATTGTCATCGAAGAAAAAGCCTGGTTTCAGAATCTTCATCGCACAATTCACCATGCAGCGACGCGCAAGAATTTTGAAAACTACCTGTATGATCCGATCATGCAAATATTCGGGACGTACGCGAAGACATGCAGCCACAAGGACTACGAGGTTGCGGTCATTCCGCAAGGGTGTTTCGAGCTCAGGACAGATTCTTCCAAGAGGGTTACCCGTAAACTCTCGGATGCTCTTTTCGCGTTCCACTGCAAGCCCACCGGTGATCCCAGCGATCCAAAGTGCGGCAAGTCTCGGCTAGGCGGTTGGGTGGAGGGAAAACCATGGGTTCAGCTCCCGGAGAAGGCGAAGAAGAAAGGAGCGGCCAACACAGACAAGAACGTGGACGCCAGCGAGGGCAACATAGATGGCCAGGGCAACGGAAGTCAAGACATTGCAGAGGAGGAGGTCGGTGTGGACAGGGAGTGTAGCGCCGAGGAGGGGACCGATACAGGCGAAGAGGATACTGCTGCCGAACAGCGCACCGATGCAAGAGAAAAGGATGCCGCCTCGGACGAAGAGGATACCGTTTCGGATGAGGATACCGCTTCTGACGAGGATACTACTTCGGAGGAAGGGGATCTCATGTCAGACGAGGAGGACATTGCTTTGGACGAAGCGGGTACAGACGTGGACGAGGATAGGGAGGATCCAGACCCCGACACAGGTGAGGAAACTGCAATGTCAGCTGACGGTCCCTCTTTCGAAGATGCCTCTGCTTTGATTCTCGATAACGAGGAGGTGACTCAAAGGCTGGTTAAGGACCTCCCTCAGCTGTGTGAGCAGGCATATTTTGCCTTCGATCACTTTGACGACAACGAACTCGTCTCTTTCATCACCTACGGGATGACGTTCTCTTGCTTCAAGTTCCTGAGGCCTGCTAATTGGGATAGCATCCGAGGAGACAAAAACGGCATTGTCGAGGCACCCATCCCGATCTACTCGAACGAGCGCATGGTCTTCCAGCATCACATCAATCCTTGCCTCAACAAGGCTCTTCGTTTGATGACAGCATCGCTGGATCTGACGTATCAGCCATCCTGGTTTGACCCCCCTACTCAGGACATCCCGGAGCCAGATCTGGTACGTGTCATCATTTGTGAATCTGTAGTCGTGGTTTTGGTTTTCTGAACAATGTTTATCAGAGCGTTGCCCAGGGAGCCATCGACCTTTATAACAGGAAGATAAATGGCGTCGTACCAGGTAGCTCACCTGAAAGAAGACCCACGAAACCAGTGAAAGGCGATTCTCCATATGTTGTCTCGTCCAGTGATGGCACTGCTCCAGTGATGCCATTGAGGCCCCGACTTCGGTCGGGCATAGGCGGCGCTGCCACATCCGAAACCGATCTGGACTCTGCTGAGAGCGAGGGGACCGAGACATCTGAATCTACCCCCGAGGCGCCAGAACCTACGCTCGATACGCCTGAACCTACCTCCGAGCATGCCAACCCGGCAAGTTCGGATACCGAAGAATCCTCTCTGTCTCACCATCTGCAATCACAGTCGGCGCAATCTGAATATGCTCATCAGGAAACTGATGCTCATGCGACCTCAAGTATCTTTGGAACTCGAGGCCCGTCGACGGAAGACACGCGCACTCTGGCCGACAATGCTCCCACTCCCGCCTTAGCCTCTGCGTCTGGTGTCAGTTTGAACAGCAACTTCCTCACGCCGAAGAATCGTGGCGAGCGGATTCCTGAAGTACCTCGTGGTGAGGCTCGCCAAAAGAAAATCGACTTTCATAACAATGTAACCGACTCTGCACTTCCGCCGCTGCTATCGTCGCCTATCTACGATGGCCCGACCAACGACGGACTTAGTGGTTCAGGACTTGTGCTTGGACATCTGCCTACGTCTCAGGCGGCTATTGACGGCGATTCTCGGACTGGCGCGAGTTCAAGGGCCAAATCGGGCAAGCGCAAAGGCTGGCCGTCCAGCCCACTGGGGGCCGATAGTCCCAACCTTGACGCGACTGAAGACAGCACACCGGCGATGGCTGGCCCTTCAAAGAAACGGCGTCTGCTTCCTCAGATCGATGAACAAGAACAACCTGCTGACGACAGCGCCGGTGGTCCCTCACGCACGTCTCGTATGGAGATCGAAGTGTCCGCTGGCGCAACTAACGCCAAGGACGATACTGAAACCGAACGTGTTTATGATCGCTTGACGGCACCAGAGCGCAGGCGTCTTAACCCTCATGTCTACGAGTCTAGCCGTGCACGCAAGCGAGCTGCCAAGACTGCAGAGACTACCACTTCGACCACCGGACCTGAAGTTCCTCGTCCTAGGGCTCGTGTAGCTATAGCTGGCCCTTCCCAAGTTCGAGATCCTCCGTCTAAGGAGCGGGGCAAGAAGAAGACCCGTAAATGACCGCGTCGCTATCATCTTGCGTAGTGTCTCCGAAGACGCACGATTGTCCGCTGCTACTATTTATTGTGGTCCTTGGTCCACTATCCGCTCCTTCAAACTCAATCGCATCAAAAAAATCCAAGAAGACAGGCTCCTGAAGCCTTCCAATCCGCTCCTTCAAATTCCGCATATCATGTTTCTCATCTCACGCCCGACACAACTATCACGCCCGACACGACTATCACGCCCATTAAGATCATCGGCTCTGGGAGTCTCGCTTCCGCCGCTCGTTCTACCATGCTCTCTCAGGTTATTGGGTTCGAAGTCTCGTAAGTAAAAAGAAGATTATCTTGTATCGCTGGTCATCGATACATATAGCATTGATTGCTATCCGCTCCTTAGCTCTGTAACATAGTTATATAAACCATCCGTTCCTTTGTATCGCCGTGCTAAATCATATAAAAGTTGGTGCTGGCTGCCATTCAACTTGCGTGCCGATCGACTAGAGCTTCTTACTGCGAGGTAGGTACGGTGCAGCTGCTATCGTGGTGGCAACACGGTCTTTGCAGCAACACCGCAACTTGAAGCCAATACGATGCTTACGGGTTCCTACTTACAACTCAATCTGCATCGCATGCTAGGTAATTAGAATCGACAAGGATACGTGATAACGAATAGGCAGCGAACTGAGTCCCGCACCGACCATGAGCATGATAGGCATAGCATTGCACGGCCGTCTGGGATCACTGGGGGTCAGATGATGCGGAGAACCCGATTTCGGGGGATAAAGGAGGGCGTAGATGACCACCGGGTGGAAGAGCAAGGTAGCGTTTGATGTGTCCGCGGGAAGTGCAAACGCTAGCAGGGATGACCTGAGTATTGTGCCATGGACAACGAGACATTTGATTGATGCGGGGAACGGGAAGCATACAGAAAATAGACGATCCAGCTGCAGCAGAACGTTCAAGCCATGAACCAGCACCAATCAACAGACTGCCGAGTGAAAGGACTGACCAGGCCAAAAAGGACCCTGCAAAGGCATTCTTAATCAGCGCTTGTTTATAGGTAATAATAGCCGGATACGCAAGCCCCCGCGGCAGACGTCATCGGCTGGCTTACAAGTGTCCAGGCATACCCGAGGGTGATAGACACATGGCCGGAGGGAAAAGGACAAGATCTACAGCAGCGATAAAAGCCGACAGAGAAGGGAAATACAAGAGAATAGGCTACACTCACAATCAAGTAGCAATTTTATACCATTTTGGCGTGGATGTGATCCCTAGCTCTCGGCGGATAAGATCGAAAACTACTTCATCGGGTGGTCCTTTCAACGTGTTCAGGTGATAAGACCAGTTGTAGTTGCTATGACGTGCCACCAGCCATGACTCTTCAGCGGACCAGAGTGGCTGTTGAAGAAAGAGAATGGCACCCGATAACCGCCCTAGTTCGTAGGTAGCCTCGACCATGCCACCAAATTTCCGCCGCGCGGCGTTCAAAAATGCAACGTCGGGTATGAGCGAGTGCTTCTCAGCATAGGTGTACAGCTCGTCCGCAGTGACGCTGATGCAATAGTGTAGTTCTGGAATGCGAGAACATTGATCCTTGAAGCGAACGATGTACTCGGGAGGGAGCTGTTCCGTTGGCTCAACGCGCTTATGTCGGGCTACGCGGCGCTAGGGGAAGCAATAAGCATGACATTCATGCAGAATGAAGGATATGTACGCACCAGGCATCGTTTGATTGTGCCGCGGCGGCTTGGCTTCTTGCGCGTCGTTTTAGGACGAGCTTGTGCACATCCGCCAGACGACTTGGAAGACTTGGACTTCTTGGGCTGAAGTTTGCGCTCCGGAATGTTAGTCATTGTTGACTGAAGGACGCGATCGTAATGGTGTTCTAAGAGAAGACGAGAGGGAGAATGTAGACACGAAAACGACGCTAGAAGTTAGGGAGTATTGAACAACGACGAGGTTGAGATCTGAGACTGACAGTGGCTTGGGCGTTTGACATCAATTGACCGTTGATTAAACGATCACGTGTATAACAGTCGCGCGCTTTGCGTTAATTTCAAGGAGGTCAATGTGCGACCCGCCTGTATCCACCATCCACAATAGCTTTGATCCCTGGACTTATCCGCACAGCGTGTGACCCCGCAGCGCGAACAACGCAACTCCGAGAAGTCGGATAGGTTATTTTCACCGTGACTCCCGTTCTGAGAAGACAACGCAAGTCCACAGCCACGGTAACCATGCGTAGGCTGCCTTTTGCGCGTGTGAGCGGTGTGGATGGAAGACGACAAAGGGAACCACGAAAAGACAGCACCTTCACTGCGTACATGGCGGACTATTCAACGCTCTCCACCTACCCATCACTTGCCGTGGGTGTCATTGGCTAACGCCGTGTTGCCCGTGCTGTTATCCTATCATTAGCGCAGGGGCCGGTCTTGCTGAGCTCGTAGGCACTGTGAGCAAATGGATCAGCAGACGATACCGCGAAACAAGTAAATTTCTTGAACAGATAGTCGCGCTGATATATAGATGTAAATCTGATAAATTAGCTAGAGCGTATACAATGGGAGACCGAGTATGTGGGAAGGGATTGATGTTACAAGATAGCGCATGGTGTGGCCAGAGGAAAAAGAAAAAGACGGCTGCATTAGCAAAAGCCGTCGGAGAAGTGAAAGCTGATAAAGCTGACCACACCCACAGTTAAGTAACAATTTGATACCATTTCGGTGTGGCAGTTATGGCCAACTCTCGGCGGACGATGTCGAAGACCTCTTCGTCCGGCGGTCCATTCAATACATTCATATGATAGAACCAATTATGGTTACTATGACGGGCCAGCAACCATGGGTCTTCGGCCGACCAAACCGGTTCTTGAAGGAACAGGATGGCACCCGATAAGCGTGCTAACTCTTTGGTGGCCTCCACCAAGCCACAAAACCGACGCGTGTCGTCGCTGGTGAATCGCACTTTCGAAGATATGAGAGAATGTCTGACAGCATAGTTGTATAGGGTGTCTGCGTCGACGCCGATGCAATAATGCAGTTCTGGGATGTGACGGCGTTGCTTCTTGGATGTGACGATGTACTCGGGTGGAAGCTGCTCCATTGGCTGCAACCGCTTCTGGCGTAAGACCCGCAGCTGAAAAATATATATTAAGAATTATAGACACAAAGAAAGAACGATATACACGAACCTCACGGCGCCTTGTCCTGCGACGAGGACCTAACTTGAGCGGTGGCTTGCGGAGCATGTTGGCACAACCAGACAACGCACGAGAACGTTTTATGTTCAAGAAGACAGATCGCTTCACGTAGAGGCAAGAGGTTGGAGACAATGTCTAGGAGACTCGAGCTTGGGGATGAACATTCGACTTGGTGCTGAGCGCTGAGCAGAAAGAGTAAACCACAGCTGCAGACAGTAGCTCTGACCGCGCATCTACTTCGTTTCGTATTATATGGATTGCATGCTAATGGACTGGAACTTGTTATCGCGAGGTCAGTGCGGTCAAGTTACTATCGCAGCGATATTCCCTCGCCCCGCATCTTGAAGGCACCGCCTAGCTTGGAACTGATACATGCTTATATTTTCTATTTAGAACGAACTGAGAGCATTCATTTCTACCGCACGATGGTTGATCTTAATTACCCAGATATAGACAAGGGCATGCGACGACGACCGAGCAGTAAACTCAGTCCCGCATCGACCTTGAGTATGATAGGCATGGCCTTGCACGGCCGTCTTTGATCACTAGGGTCCCGCAGGTGAGAGAGAAGGATAGCGGCCATACCCCCTCCTGGCGCTGTCCTGCATCCAATGGCCCGAAGCTGAGGATAAGTAGTCTACTACCTCGCGTGTCGCCGCCGAACTAACTCACGTTCACGGCCAGCAGAGCCTCCTCACCTTCCTTGTCCTGCTATGTTGACGATCACGGACAACCACTCGCCATCGCACGAGAAGACAGAGAATGCGTCGCCCGAGTACTCGGGGCACTGAAAGTGCATAGGGCGGCCGTTCGACGCGCTCACGAGCAGGTAGCCCAGCGAGTGCAACGCGAGCGACACACGTTCGAGTCGTGCGCCTGCGAGAGCGTCGCGCGCAGCTGGCTGATCGTGCGCGGGACGGCGGACTCCGGGAGCGAGACGTTTCACCGCAGGGCGGCGCCTCCAGAGCCGCCCGAGACGAGGAGGGGGTGCGCGGGGTGCCACGCGACCGCTGAAGGGAGTGTGAGATAGCGCAGATGTAAAAGAAGGAGGATACGCACAGCGGACCTCTTTCTTGTGGCCGCGGAGGTCGCAGAATTCCTTCATGGCGCGAATGAATATACAGACGATCTGGTCTTGCGATGCGCTGGCCACGAAGTTGCCGTTTGGCGACCATGACAACGCGTACATTGCATTCTTGCGGAGATGTCTGTGGCAAATGAATAAACAGATATGTAGCCTGACGAGAGGAAGCCTACCATGTTGTGAGAGCGATACTGGTCGAGGGTCCCAGAATTTGATTTAATTGTCTTTCTACCAGAAATCAGCAGACCTTTCGTTGAATGACACACTCCACGTCCCATCCATGGCCTATATGTCATATCAGTGTAAAAGCGCCATGCCCAACATAATCGCTCACCGGTCAAAATGCTCTCCTTTCTGCTCTACTCGAACGATCATATGCAGACGATAAAATCATCGCTGGTAGTCGCGAACCGATTATCGTCCGGACTGAAACTGAGACCGCGAATGGCTTCACCGTGGCCCTGCCATGCCGTCAGGTTGTTCATGTTCGGCTGGAAGTTCTTGATGACACCGCTCTGATCGGCGGAGGCCAGATACGCGCCTGAACGTATGAAGATCATCGCGCGAATGGCGTTGTCGTGCGCTTGTAGAATAGTCTCGAAGTTGAATATGAGACCATTCCAGAGCGTGAATTCGCCACTCGAGCCGCCAGGACGCATCTGCCCTCGGGCGTTCACTGAAGTCAGGTGGCTGTCAGTCATCGCAGGAACATTATGTCAAAGGTTAGCAGTACAGACTACGACTATATTCACCGGGCATCGAATCTTGTTCGTAGAAGTGCGAACAGATATGGTGCAGAGCGAAGTCCAGGTATTGTCTGGGTAGGCTTTCGGCGGAAGCAACTGTGAGCCTATGATGAGCTCCGACAGCCACTTTTATTGCAAAACCGGATGTGCATACATCAATGATATAAGAAAAGCTGGGCCTGAGGCATGGAGAATATCTCGGATTTGGCCTCAGCTTCCGCAACTCTGAGCGTACCAAGATTTTCTCTTCAGCGCCTCCGCACAGATTAACAAATAGATAACGACATACCAGGTCCCAGTGTCCCATTGCCCCACTATAATCAACAGTTCTCCGCGGCCCGTCTTGAGCGCCTTCCCATCCAACAGTTTTTAGCCGCCGCGAGCTCCAAATCGCTAGCTTCGTCTAACGGCGCACTTGGCGGCTTGAGATACTTTGTTGGTGTCCGTTCTTGAAACGTGAGTGTCGACACTAGTTTAGTTTGCGGAAGGAGGACGGACAAGGTAGGGTATAGGGTGAGATAGCCGCGCATGGCTATAGCGCGCGTATGAGTGGCGCAGCTGGAGGACAACAAAGCGAGCCACCGAAGGCTACACCGCCGAAACGAAAGAAGATGCCAGAGATCGCTTGTGGCGAAGCTTCCGGACAGAGTTCCGTAAATGATCTGGTGAAGCGACGGCTCACCTTCCGGTGATCTGATTTGTAAAAACTATAGTAAATCTACCACAAAGACGCTCCAGGTCTTCGCCGAAGATGTCTGAGAGATTTTGCGAAAAGCTCAGTAGAAGCTTTGAGCTGCCCGCCTGAAAGTGAGTGGCGCCTAAAAAAACGCTTATGTCACATCCTTGCTGGCATTCTGAGTGCGAAATTCTTACAAGTCCCCTTCCTTTCGACCATCTCGCAACGCTTTGCTGGCAAAGCCAAGGCCCCAAAGTCGTCTACCTCGCTCGCCGTGCCTCCACGACTTGCAGACAAGGCTCCCATTCCGCGCGCCCGGCGCTCTGCCACTGGGATCTTGCCGCCGCTGCTTGTCGCTCTTGCTGGATTCCATAAGGCCGCCTTCACACCATCTGGGAGCATTGCTCTTGTGCCCCGTCTGTCGTGCTCGCTCTCGCTGCTGTTGATATTCTGGCCTTTCGCAAAGACTTTCTGGGGACTTCTACTTGCTTGTCTGACTACGACCTTGGTGTGCTTACTCGGATGCTACGGGCTGGCGCAGTGCGCGTTCCTTTTTCGTGGCTGCCATGGCGTAGGGTCGCTTATAATGGCATGGTTGTGATTGTATCGTTGAAAGATGTTTTACTGTAAAATGGAATATAATTATCTTTTTTTTTTGCTATTTTGGCAATCACCATCATTCCGATGTGCGATCCGAAAACCATGTACCCCAAGCCCCGATAAAAGCCGGATTCTCATTAGCCGGACTGAAATATTTTGGAGAGCTGAAGCTGAAGCTCTCAGAAAGCTTTGACTTCCGAAAGACTGCCTATACCCCTGTCATTAGATGCCTGGGATCTTCGCGTCAGAGCGCCCGAAGGGCTGGGCGCTCTATTTAAATCTCCTAGCCGAAACCTTACGGGCATCTCTCACCCGAACGGCGGTGTATTGACCTTGGTGCGAGCGTCTGCAAAGGTGAGCCGTTCATAATTTTTCTCGTACCACTTGCCAGAGGTCATTGACTAATGCCGGTTTTCGTACTGTCGGCCTCCGAATAGCAGACGTCGGTCTTGCTAAACTCATAGGTTCTGTAGACAAATGGATCAGCAATTTCAAGCGCGAGATAGCACGATTGCTTGAGCGAAAAATAGCGCTGATATATAGATGTAAATATGATGTCTTAGCTACGGGGGTATTGGAATGTATACAATTGGAGGCTGGGAGGAAAAAATTGATGGTACAAAGCCACGCGTGGCATGGCCGGAGGGGGAAAAAAAGAAAATGATCTACTACAGGGATGAAAGTCATCAGGAAAGCTGTCGAAAAACCAGTGGATAAACTAGGCTCACAATCAAGTACGAATTCTATACCATTTTGGCGTGGATGTTATCCCGAGCTCTCGGCGGATGAGGTCGAAGACTACTTCATCGGGTGGTCCTTTCAACGTGTTCATGTGATAAGACCAGCTGTAGTTGCTATGACGCGCCACTAGCCATGACTCTTCGGCGGACCAAAGTGGCCTGTGAAGAAATAGAAGGGCACCCGATAACCGCTCTAACTCAATGGTAGCCTCGGACATGCCACAGTACTTGCGCCGCCCAGCGTTCGAAAATGCAACGTCGGGTATGAGGGAATGCTTCACAGCATAGGTGTACAACTCGTCCGCAGTGACGCTGATGCAATAGTGAAATTCTGGGATGCGAGAGCGTTGCTTCTTGGACCGAACGATGTACTCGGGAGGAAGCTGTTCCATTGGCTCAACGCGTTTATGTCGGGCTACACGGCGCTGGGGGAAGCGGTAAGCATGACGTTCGTGAAGAATGAAGGATATGCACGAACCAAGCATCGTTTAATTGTGCCGCGGCGGCTTGGCTTCCTGCGCGTCGTTTTAGGACGAGCTTGTGCACATCCGCCGGATGACTTGGAAGACTTGGAAGAATTGGAAGACCTCTTAGGCTGAAGTTTGCGCTCCTGAATGTAGGTCATTGTCGATTGAAGGATGTGATGTTCTAAGAGAAGACGAGAAGGACGACGAAGGCTCGGAAACAAGACTGGAATTTGGGGAGTACTGAGCAACGACGAGGTCGAGACGAAAGTGGCTTGGGCGCTTGACATCGATTGACCGTTGATTGCGCGATCACGTGTGTAACAGCTGCGCGCTTTGCGTCAATTTCAAATCCAAGTTGGAGGTCAATGCGCGACGCGCCTGCGTCCACCATCCACCCCGACCGCAGCGTACAATAGCTTTGACTCGTGGACTGAGCCACACAGCGTGTGACCCCCCACAGCGCGAACAATGCAACTCCGAAAATTCGGATAGGTGATCTTCACCCCGTTCCCAGAGGACAATGCACATCCACAGTCTCGTCCACATTTCTGGAGTACGCTCATATCGCAGTGGCCACGGAGGAAGAGTATAAATGCTGCAGTGAAAAACTGACGTGAGGCCGTCCCTTCATTCAGTCCCCCTTCGTAGGTTAGCTATGAGCACAGATGCTCTGCAGTCGGCTATCGACACTCTTTACAACGACGAACATGTGCGTAGTGATTTCCTGATCTTACAGCCCTAGCTCACGGTGATATACAGGTAATTGTTACTACAGAGAGCAACTGGTATGACAATCTCCAGGCCGCGGTCCGTCAGGCGAATAAGACCCCGAGGGCCGAGGCTCCCTTTTACGCGCCGTACGCTCTCATATTAGGAACCTATGCTTCGACATGCAGTCATCCGAACCTGGAGGTTGCTGTTACTCCGCAGGGTCGCTTTGAGGCCAAGATGGATTTCTCCCCGCAAGTAAAGCGCCAGGCCTCAGACTTCTCCCTTACGGTCGTTCTCAAGGATTCGGACAGCCCGGGACAAGTTCGGCTCGGAGGCTGGTTGGAGGCCAAGCCACAGGATCGCTCGTATGTGAAGAAGGCAGATAAGCGTGGACAAGTTAATGCAGACGTCAATGAAGATCCAGACAAGCAGGACAACATTGATAGGCAAGGCAAGGCAGAGGAGGCGGACGGCGATAACAAGGGGGAGGAGGCGGACAACGGCGTTGAGGAGAGGGCAGAAGATTACGTCGAGGAGGAGGTAGGCGATGATGTCGAGGAGGAGGCAGGCAACGACGTCGAGGAGACAGGCGATGATGTTGAGGACGCAGGCAACTATCTCGAGGACGATCGAGATGTAGAGGGCGAGGGCGAAGACACAGAGAGCGAGCTTGAGGAGACAGAGGACAGAGATGAAGATGAAGACGAAGACGGACGGCCGGAGGTCAACGTGGACACGACAGAGGGCGAAGGGGCAGAGGAAAACGAGACAGAAAACAAGCCTGAAGATGAAAAGATTGATGCAGAGGACAAGGTAAAGGGGTCAGATGACTCCGATGGGGCAAGTCCGGAGGGCGAAGCAGGCCCTAGTGTCACTGCAGGCGACGCAAATCCAGAGAGCATGGAAGAACAGGTCAATGCCAAGGGATACGCTTCGAGTGAAATGGCTCAAAGGCTGGCTGCTAACCTGCCTCAGCTCTGCAAGCAGGCCCATCACGCCTTCCATGACTATCCCGAAGATGTAATTCATGCCCTTCTCACGTACGGGATGAGATTCTCTTGTTTCAGGTTCGCGAGGCCTGCGAATTGGGACAGTGTTCGGGAACAGATGAACTGGAGCACACCCTTCCCGACGCAGTCTTCTCGGACGAGCTTGTACTCCTCGACGGAAAGCTAAACCCTCGCTTTCTACAGGCATTCATTTATTGACAGCGTCACTGGGTCTGTCATATCAACCCTCCTGGTTCCAACTTCCTTCTGGTTATTGTGCCAGTCCGCCGGATCTCGTGCGTTTCTCTTTTCCTCATTAATTGACATGACTGCCTTAACATCATCTGCTAGACTGTAGCCAGAGACGCCATCAAGCTATATGAAGCCAAACTTAAGGGGGAACAACCAGCAAGCCCGCCGCCCAAGGCACCCCCGTCCAAGGACAGTCCCGCTTATAAGCAGACAGGCAAAGCAGCCACTGCACCAGTAGCGAAATCGGAGCGCGAACTTCGCTCATGTAAACGTCGCTCCAACAAGCCCAAATCTGCTCTGCGACCGGCTCAGAACGGGTCAACCGAGACATCCGAACCCGCTCACGACGAGCAGGACTGCGCCGACCCAGGAAGTTCAGACACCGACGGCTCTCCTCTGATGCATCGTCTGCAACCGAAGTCGACGCGAGCTGGACCTGCAACATCAGGCGCTTCTGGAGCTGCTGGCCCATCGACGAAAGACCCGCGGAACCTGGCTGGCGATGCTCGTACTCCCGCCTTCAAAGCTCTCGCATCTGGCGTCAAGTCGAAGAACAAGTTCGTCACGCCGAAGAACCGTGGAAAGCAGACTTCTAAGGCTCGCGGCAAGGCTCGTCAACAGGAAAATACTGCTTCGCGCACCGAAGCAAGTGACCCTGCACTACCCGCGCGGCTCTCGACACTTACCCATGACGCCCCGACCGGCGACGGACTAGGCGACTCCGGATTTCAAGTGCTTGGACGCCCGTCCATGTCTCAAGAAGCTGCTGGCGACGACTCTCGGACTGGCGCGCCCTCCAGAGCCAAGTCAGGCAAGCGAAAGGGCCGCCCGTCCAGCCCGCTGGGAGACGATAGTCCTAATCCTGTCCCTGAAGACAGCGCGCCGGCGCCGGCTGGCCCTTCCAAGAAACGGCGACTGGCGCCTCGGGCAAATGATCAGTCTGTTGACGACATCGTGGCTGGTTCCTCGCGCACGTCTCGCATGGAGCCTGAAGTGTCCACTGGTGCAACCAATGCCAGGGACGACGCTGCAGCCAATGCCAGGGACGACGCTGCAGCCGAACGCGTCTGTAATCCCTTGGCAGCACCAGAGCGCGCTCGTCTCAACACTCGCATCTATAAGACCCGCAAGCGAGCTGCCAGGACGGCAGAGACTGACGCTGCGATCACCGAACCTGAAGTTTCTCGTCCTAGGACTCGTGCAGCTACAGCTAGCCTTTCTCAAATTCACGGTCCTCCGCCAAAGGAGCGGGGCACGAAGAAGACCCGCAAGTGACCGCGTCGCTATCATCTTGCGTAGCGTCTCCGAAGACGCACATGGCCCGATTGTCTGCTGCTATTGCTGAATGTGGTGCTTGGCCCACTATCCACTCCTTCGAACCTATCACATCAAAAAAAAAAAAAAACCAAGAAGACAGGCTCCTGAAGCCTCCAAATCCGCTCCTTCAAGTTTCGCATATTGTGTTTCTCAACTCACGCCCGATACGACCGTCACGCCCATCATGATTATCGGCTCTGGGAGTCTCGTTTGCGCCGTATAAGTAATACGGAGGTTATCTTGTATCTGTATCGCTGGTCATCGATACATGTGGCATTGATTGCCATCCGCTCCTTAGCTCTGTAGCATAATATCTACATAAACGATCCGTTCCTTTGTATCGCCGTGCTAATTTATATAAAAGGCTGGTGCTGGCTGCTATCTGACTTGCATGCTGATCGACTAGAGCTTCTTGCTGGGAGGTAAGTACGGTACAGCTGCTACCGCGGTGACCGTACGACACTCGCCCCGCGTCTTGAAAGCACCATCAAATTCACCCAGCGGTAATCGACCTCCGGTACGTAGATGTCGACAAGGGTACTTGAAGACGAGCGGCAGCGAAGGGAGTTTCGCACCTACTCTCGGGAAACGGAGAGGCGCGAACAGCGACCAAGCAGAAGGGAGAAATAACAATCAGCGCGCCCAGGCGAGTGCACGCGAAAGCAGGGGCAATCTTGGTATCATGCCATAGATGAGGATATATACAGGTGCAAATGTCGCAAATTACTGATGGAGTATCTAGACCTTCGCAAGCAGACGGCACAACATGGAACAAGCCGGATGGAAAGCAAAAATGTCCTGCTGTGATGAAAGCCATCAAAGAAGCGAAAGCTAATGGAATATATTACACTCACAGTCAAGTAACAATTTTATACCATTTTGGTGTGGATGTTATCCCCAGCTCTCGGCGGATGAGGTCGAAGACTACTTCATCCGGCGGTCCTTTCAACGTGTTCATGTGATAACGCCAGCTGTAGTTGCTATGACACGCCACTAGCCATGACTCTTCGGCGGACCAAAGTGGCTTTTGAAGAAATAGAAGAGCACCCGATAATCGCTCTAGTTCATTGATAGCCTCGATCATGGCACAGAATTTTCGCCGCCCAGCATTGAAAAATGCAACGTCGGGTATGAGGGAGTGCTTCACGGCATAGGTGTATAGCTCGTCCGCATTGACACTGATGCAATAGTGGAATTCTGGGATGCGAGAGCGTTGCGCCTTGGACCGAACAATGTACTCGGGGGAAGCTGTTCCATTGGCTCAACCGCGCTTATGTCGGGCTACACGCGGCGCTAGGAGAAGCTATAAGTATGATGTGCGTGCAAAATGAAGAATATGCGCGCCAAGCATCGTTTAATTGTCCGCGGCGGTTTGGCTTCTTGCGGTCGTCTTAGGACGAGCTTGTGTACGTCCGCCGCCAGACGACTTGGACTGGGACGGCTTGGACGGCTTCTTGGGTCGAAGTTTGCGCTCAGGAATGTAGGTCATTGTCGAATGAAAGATGTGATCGAGAAAGGCGTTCTAAGAGAAGACGAGAGACGATCGAAGACTCGAAAACAAGGCTGGAGTACGGGAGTATTGAGCAGCGACGAGGTTGAGACTGACAGTGGCTTGGGCGCTTGACATCGATTGACCGTTGATTACGCGACCACGTGTGTAACAGCCGCGCTTTGTGTCAATTGCAAGGAGGTCAATGCGCGACAACGCGTGCATCCACCATCCCGTGGACTTACCCACACAGTGCGTGACCCCACAGCGCGAACGATGCAACTCCGAGAAGTCGGATAGGTGATTTCACCGTGATTCCCATTCCCAGAGGACAATGCAAGTCCACAGCTATGGTAATCGCGCGTGAGCGGCGCGGATGGAAGACGACAAAGGAAACCACGAGAGGACAGCACCTTCAATGCGAGTATGGCGGACTACTGTATTCATCGCTCTCCACCTCCTCATCACTTGTCGTAGGTGCCATCGGCTAACGCCGTGTTGCCCGTGCTGTTATCCTATCGTTAGCGCAGAAGCCGGTCTTGCAGAGCTCGTAGGCACTGTGAGCAAATGGATCAGCAATGGTACCACGGGGCAGTTCAATCGCTTGGGCAGATAGTTGCACTGATATATAGATGTAAATATGATAAGTTAGCTACAGGGGGTATCGCGACGTATACAATGAGAGACCGGAGTATGTGGGAAGGGACTGATGTTACAGGGTAAAACGTGGCATGGCCGGAGTAAAATTTAAAAATGGACTGCGTTAACAAAAGCTGTCAGAGAAATGAAAGCTGATAGAGCTGACTACACCCACATTTAAGTAACAATTTGATACCATTTCGGTGTGGCGGTTATGGCCAACTCTCGACGGACGATGTCGAAGACCTGCTCGTCCGGCGGTCCCTTCAATACGTTCATATGATAGAACCAATTATGGTTACTATGACGGGCCAGCAACCATGGGTCTTCGGCCGACCAAACCGGCTCTTCAAGGAACAGAATGGCACCCGATAACCGTGCTAACTCTTTGGTGGCCTCTACCAAGCCACAAAACCGACGCGTGTCGTCGCTGGCGAATCGCACTTTCGAAGATATGAGGGAATGGCTGACAGCGTAGTTATATAGCGTGTCTGCGTCGACGCCGATGCAATAGTGCAGTTCTGGGATGTGACAACGTTGCTTCTTGGACGTGAGGATGTACTCCGGTGGAAGCTGCTCCATTGGCTGCAACCGCTTCTGGCGTAAGACCCGGAGCTAAAAGAATAGTGAGAATTATGGACATAAAGAGAGAACGATATACACGGACCTCGCGGCGCCTTGTTTTGCGACGGGGACCTAGTTTGAGCGGTGCTTTACGATGCACGTTGGTACAACTAGGCAACCCATTAGAACGGAGTTTGTGTGTGAGAATACAGGTCATCTCGAGTAGATGCAAGACGATGGAGACGATGTTTAGAAGAAGAATCGACCTTGGGGATGAAGATTCGAGTGTTCAGAGTAACGACTCGGACGTTGACGAAGACGTTGAGCCACACTTGAGCGCTTAATCGAGTGAAGGTTACGCGATCACGTGGATGCCGGCCGCGCGCTCTGGTCCGGTGGCAAGGTCCGGTCAATGCTACCTCTGTGGCCACCATGTACTTCGACCACAGCTGCGGACAATAGCTCTGATCGCGCATCTGCATGCAACGTATGATGTCAATAGCAAGTCCATGCAGTCGGATCGGCAATTTCACCGTGACTCGCGGAGGACAATGCGACTGCACAGTTTCGTCCACTTTATGTCTAAGGTACGCTCACATTGTGGCCACGAAGGATGAGTATAAATTCTACGGCGACCAGCTCCTCTGGGGCTGCATTCCTATTCGTTTCCTCACGACAGACCAGCCATGAGCGCAGGCGCTCGGCGGTCAGCTATCAACGCTCTTCGCGAGGATGCGGACGTGCGTATTCACTCTCTTGCTCTGAGTTATCGTGAACTCACAGTACTCCTCAGGTAATTGTCATCGAGAAGACCCCCTGGTTCAAGAATCTTCACAGTACAATTCATCATGCAGCGATGCACAAGAATTTTGAAGACTACCTTTATGACCCGCTCATGGAGATTCTGGGGACATACGCGAAGACATGTAGCCATGAGGCCCTCGAGGCGAGCGTTATCCCCCAGGGATGCTTCGAGCTTAAAACGGATTCTCCTCCGATAGTCAATCGCAGACTCTCAGACCTTCTTTTCATACTTCACTCCACCATTGATCTCGACGACCCACAGCTGAGCAAGTCTCGACTTGGTGGCTGGCTGGAGGCAAAACCATGGATTCAGGCCCCGAAGAATAAGAAAAAAGCAGCCAACGCAGATACAGAACCGGTCACAGGCGAATCCGACTCGGCAGCGCAGGACAAGCAACGGGGCAAGGGTATCACGACGGAGGCCGACGAAGACAAGGATGGCATGGCCGAATTCGATGAACAGCTGAAGGGCACCACAGTGGGAACCGACACGGAGCTTAAGGATATTGTGGAGGTGGTCGAAGTGGACATTACAGATGAGGGGGATCCTGCGACGTCAACCCTTGGAGATCCGTCTATCGAGGACGCCTCTGCTCTAGCTCTCGATCCTAAAGAGGTGGTCCGAAGGATGGTTGAAGACCTACTCAGCTGTGTCAACAGGCATATTTTGCTTTCCATCACTTCGTTGAAGACGTGCTCTATGTCCTCCTCACATATGGAATGACATTTTCATGCTTCAGGTTCACGAGACCCGCTAACTGGGACACCGTCCGGGGCAATAAAGAAGGGACCGTCGATGCGCCCACCGTAATTTTCTCAAACGAGCGCATGGTCTTCCCAGATCAGATCAACCCGCGTCTTCTGCAAGCTTTTCGGTTAATGACAGCTTCGCTGGGTCTCTCATATCAGCCTTCGTGGTTTGACCCTCCTGCCATGACATGGGGAGCCAGATTTGGTGCGTCTCACCATTCGTCTCGAGCTATACGTACTCAATAACATTTGACAGTCTGTGGCTAGTACTGCCCTCGCGAAATATGGTGCCAAACTTAAGGGGATCCAGCAAGTCCAGAAACCTCAACGTCGTCGTCCAAGGACAGTAGCCCCATTACAGCCCGACGGCAATGAAGACGCCGCCCCAGTGGGAGAGTTGGGATGGCGGCCTTTCGGTCAGGCAAAGGTCGCTCAACCACGCCCGCACGCAGTGCAGAGCCTGTTGCTGAGAACGAAGGACTCGGGATGCCTGACTCTTCTCTCGAACAGCAGGACCGCGCCGATGCAGCGAGTTCGGATGTCGACGACTCTCCTCTGAATCGGCGTCTGCGACCGAAATTGGCGCGCTCCGGACATGCTCGGCAGGTGGTTGACGTTCCCATGACCTCAGGCGTTCCTGGAGCTGTCGGTCCATCAACGAAGGATACACACAGCGTCCACGCCCCTGCCCTCAAAGATTCTGCGTCTGGTGTCAACTCAAAGGATAATTTTACTACGCCAAAGGATCGTGACAAGCAGATTCGTAAACGTCGTGGAAAGGCTCGCCAACGGAAGAACACCAGCTCGCGCATGGAAGCAAATGACCCGCCACTGCCCGCGCTTCCCGTCAACAACGCCCCGACCGGCGACGGACTTGGCGGCTCTGAATCCCAGGTACTTGGACATCGGCCCACTGGTGTGCCTCGGGAAGCTACTGGTGGTGACTCTCAGACTGGCGCACGTCCCGGAGCCAAATCATGCAAGCGGAAAGGCCGGCCGTCCAGCCCACTGGGAGCCGATATTCCCAACCCCGACGCAACTGAAGACAGCGCCCCGGCGACGGCCGGCCCTTCAAAGAAACGGCGTCTGGTTCCTCAGATCGATGAACAACCTGCTGACGACAGCGCTGGTGGTCCCTCACGCACGTCTTGTATGGATGTCGAAGTGTCCGCTGGTGCAACTCATGCCAGGGACCCCACTGCAACTGAACGTGTCTGTGATCCCTTGACGGCACCAGAGCGCGCTCGCCTTAACCCTCACGTCTACAAGTCTCATGCACGCAAGCGAGCTGCCAAGACAGCAGAGACTGCCGCTCCGTCCACCGAAGTCGAAGTCCCTCGTCCTAGAACTCGTGCAGCTACAACTGGTCCTTCTCGAGTTCGCGACCCTCCGCCAAAGGAGCGGGGCACGAAGAAGACCCGCAAGTGACCGCGTCGCTATCATCTTGCGTAGCGTCTTCGAAGACGCACATGGCCCGATTGTCCGCTGCTACTGTTTATCGTGGTCCTTAGCCCACTAGCCACTCCTTCAAACTCAATCACATCGAAAAAATCCAAGAAGACAGGCTCCTGAAGCCTCAAAATTCGCTCCTTCAAGTTTCGCATATTGTGTTTCTCAACTCACGCCCGATACGACCATCACGCCCATCATGATTATGAGACTCTGGGAGTCTCGTTTGTGCCGCTCGTTCTACTATGCTCTCTCCGGTTATTGGCCTCGAAGCCTCATACTATAAGTAATACGAAGGTTATCTTGTATCGCTGGTCATCGATACATGTAGCATTGATTGCTATCCGCTCCTTAGCTCTGTAGCATAAATATCTAAACGATCCGTTCCTTTGTATCGCCATGCTCGATTATATAAAAGTTGGTTCTGGCTGCCGTCTGACTTGCGTGCTGATCAACTGAAACTTGTTATTGCGAGGTAAGTACGGTGCAGCTGCTACCGCGTCGACCGTACGGCACTCGCCCACGTCTTGGAAGCACCATCAAATTCACCCAGCGGTAATTGACCTCCGGTATGTAGATGTCGACAAGGGTACTTGAGGACGGCGTGGCAGCGAAGGGAAATTCGCACCTACTCTCGGGAAACGGAGAGGCGCGAACAGCGACCAAGCGGAAGGGCGAAGTAGCGATCAGCGCGCCCAGGCGAGTGCACACGGAAGCAGGGGCACTCTCGGTATCATGGTATAGATGAGGATATGTACAGGCACAAGTGTCGCGAATTACGAACGGAAGACCTGGACCTTCGCAAGCAGACGGCACGATGTAAAACAAGGCAGAGGGAAAGCAAGAATCTCCTGCCGTGATCAATGCCGTCAAAGAAGCGAAAGCAAGTAAGTAGATCACACTCACAATCAAATAAGAATTTTGTACCATTTTGGCGTTGATATTATGCCCAGCTCTCGACGGATGAGGTCGAAGACTTCTTCATCCGGCGGTCCATCCAACGTCTTCATGTGATAAGACCAGCTGTAGTTGCTATGACGCGCCACTAGCCACGAACTTTCGGCAGACCAGACCGGCTGTTCAAGACACAGACGGGCACCCGACAACTGCCCCAAATGGCTGGTAGCCTCGGACATGCCACAGTACTTGCGCTGTCCGAGGGTGGGAAAGATCATGTCGGGTATGAGGGAGTGCTTGACAGCATAGCCGTACAGCTCGTCTTCACTGACGCTAATGCAATAGTGGAGTTCTGGGGTGCGAGCGCATTGCTTCTTGGACCGAACGATATACTCAGGAGGGAGTTGTTCCATTGGCTGCACGCGCTTATGGCGAGCTGCACGGCGCTACAAAGAATTGTAAGCCTGGAATTGACACAAGATGAAAGACCAGTACGAACCTCGCAACGTTTTATCGCGTCATGACGATTTGGTTTCTTCTGCGTCGCTCTAAGACGACGAGCTTGGACACGCCCGCCAGACGACTTGGCCGACTTTTTGGCCTGAAGTTTGCGTTCGGGGATGGAAACGTAGGTCATAGTTGGTTGTAGGACGAGGCTAAGGATGGAATTGTAGAAGATGAAAGGGTTGTCAGATATACTGGTTGACTGGAGTGTTGGCCGCTGAGACTCAAATGCGATCATTTGATTACGCGTCAGATGGTGGCTGCGCGCTTATTTCAGCTATTGTTCAACATTCAATTTGAAGTTCCTACAGCTCTGAGCCTACAAAAGCTCACTTGACGGCGTGCCGCTCGGTACGAAGCTGTCACTTCCCATCCGTCTCCTTGCCGGATGCGGTTGCCTTTCGCATCAAGTCGATATTCGATTAGAATGGTTGGACAACGACTTGACCGGGCATTGCGATTCTGATAGGTTATATGGGGAAACCACTGACGTAGAGACGAGGGTGGTGAACTTGTTATTCAACGTTCAACCCTGCGCGCAAAACGCGACCACGTGTTTGGAACGTAGAAGGTGCGTGGAACTGGGATTGAAGATACACGGTCATGAGGGGTTCCAAGCGCAGAAGTCACTCCTCAGAGGCCTTCTGTGTAATTCCGGTGAATCGGGTCTTTTCAGATAGTAGTGCCTTGCTGAGCTATGTCAGTCAGTCTCACCTGACGGTGATGGTTGTCCGTTCATGAAAGCTTTCGCGCGGTACGTTTCATGAGTTGATTAAATCTACAGAAACGCCGAACGCAATCGAATGTCCGTGACAATGTCCGTTCTTGTCTATACAACACAACAAACCTGCGGAAAATCAAGGTCAACATAGCGAGCCTGATGAAACAAGTCGACGACATACTCAAAGTACCATTTCAGAGCCTCTGTTCTCTCCAACCTTTGTCCTGCGCATCCATCAGGAGAAAGTCGTACCAAAGTACAACCAAGGGCGCCGTGGCCAGATGCCATAATGCATGCGCGTCGATGACCCTCTTCCACGGCGGAAAATCGAACAGCTCCAGACCCATCGCCGCAGTCGTCAGAACGACAGCCTTCGCGGCCTCCGTCGCGTAAAACGGACGATACGATTTCGGCTCGTAGACGAAACGCCTGAAGAGGAATCGATGAGGGAACAAAAAAAAAGGGAAACAAAAAA